>VZTD01003906.1:245988-291704 GCA_013397725.1 Rhagologus leucostigma | reverse complement strand
TTCCCGCCCGCTCCTACCTGCGGCCCGGCGCGGCGGGGCCCGCGCGGCAGCAGTTGCCAGGGGTGGCGTGCGGGGCGCTCCGGTTCCCCGGGCCCGTTCGGTGCCGGGCTGAGGGCGGAGCGCGGCGGCGGCTCCGTGCGGTGCATCCCGGCCGTTCCGAGCTCCGCCTCCCTCCCCGGCCTGAGCCTCGGTGTCTTCCACCAGCCCCACCTGTCCTGAGCCTGGCTAATAAGCCTTAGTCCCCCATGCATTTCCCGTCGTACACAGCTGTAAAAATGGATCAAGTAACCATCTCTTGGTGACTTTCTCATCACGGGAATACCGCCCACCTCTGTGGTATTTCCACAAAGCCTACGAAGTTTGAACGCTGACTAGCTAACAAACCTTTAGTAATGGGTTTTGCCAACAACCACTTAGATCATTTCCCTATTGCATTTTGCTGGTTAAACAAAGATGCTATTACTGCAGCGAACCTTGCGAACAATTGCTTAACTTGGCTTTTGCAAGTAAAAGGGAAGGGGAAGAAGAAGTGGGATACCATAGTCCTCTTTTTCCAGCTCTACCACACAGCTCTTAAACCCCCAGGGGCGGACTTAAGCTAGGTTTTGTTTCTGAAACTGGGTCTTTAAAGACACATTCTTAAACACACAGCTGAAGTTTATTACTCTCATTGGGAAGGCATGGATGACCCCAGTACAAAGGCCATGTTCTGTTCCTCCTTAGTCCCAATGGTCCTGCCAAGAAAGTTGCAGGTGATCTGGTCTTGAATTGCACCGAAAGATGTCAGCATTCCATATGCACCCAGAGTAACCACTGTGCTCCCAAATGCTCCTGGAATTTGTGTTTCTTGGAAATTCTCAGCTAGAACAAACAACAGAGAAATAAAACCCAAAGTTTTTATAAGGAATTTTAATTAGAGGCTCTGAAAGTCCTTAAGAGTCATTGGGTTTGCAAGATCACAAATGTGTTCTAAGAACTAAATTATTAAATTTAGCACAGAACATGGGGAACGTATCTGGTCAAGCAGCAGTCTAAGAAAAGGAACGTGTAGTGTAATTCAGGGGCATTATGTTGCCCCATTGGTTCATGTTGACACCTGCAATACTAGCCTGAGTAAGCAATCAAATCTTCCTGTGTTGTCCTAAGGTATAAATGAGGCTGTAAGATCTTATGAGTTAGTGTATCACAACTTTCTCCCAACGAACTTCCTCCCAACAACTTCCTGCTCTTGCTGTCAGCTGAGTTTTCAGTCAGACTCTGAAATGGAGCTCCAAGGAGGAGAGGGCAGGCAGCAGTAGTGATGGACTTCAGGAGACAACAGGTGCTTGGGGGTGATCATAATGTGTTCTGACTACATAACTGTTTAAAAGAAAACATGTTTTACAGATTAGCAGTCCTGTCCCATCACGTGTTCTCCTCCTCCCTCCAGATATTCTTGTATTTAATTAGCTGTAAAATTTATTAACATTTATCACACTGACAGAATTAACATGGTGCAAAACTTTTAAATTCCTAGGCAGCAAAAGAAAGGCAGATCCTGAAAACTTCTCCTAAAGCTAGTACTCAAATCCCATACCAAATATTTGAAAATGAGCCTACAATTTCCTAAATCCCCATAATTTTCAAAGTTTTGCATTTTCAGTGTAATCATGCTGTTAAGATTTTCCCAAGATAAACTACTGTATTTCATTGCTTTTTTGCAGTATTTATCCAGGCATCCAAGATTTTACATGGAAAACGAAGATACTTTAGAAAACTTGGGCTTTGTTTTCCTACATAAGATCTGATCAACACTTTTTAGGTCTACTGTAACACGGAACAAAAGAGACCATTACAAGCCATTTTCTCTGCATCATCCTGGCCAGAACATGAAGTACCTACATCTTAGAGTGTCTGTGCTCATCAGCAGCATCCCACATCAATGACAGTCAATTAGAATGACAATACAAAACCATTTATAAGTAAACACAGTATTAAAGATAAAATACACAGAAAATGGCTCAATTTCTATTCTTCTCTTCAAGCTCTTCCTGATTTATTATCCTTAGAGTGCTTTTATCAAAAAGCTTATTTCTCTTGGTGTTCCTATATTCCACATTTGTACATTGGAAACTGCTATGGTGTTTTGAGCATTAGTGAAGTTATTAAATTAAACAGCTGAAAGCTAAGACATTTAGAGAGTATTTACTCAGTGTGTTTCTTGGTTCTCTGTACATGGATTTAATTCCAAAGCCTAGTGAGACAAACATTTTTATTAAATACTCACTTTCCTTTCCCTTATGAAGAACTGTAGCCATCATTTTGAAAATGTGATTTTTGCTGGAAATCCATAACCACATTCAGGATAAAAAACAAGGTACTAATTTGAGAGGGGGCAGGGAAGAGAAAAGCAGCTCTGAGGAGGGTATGACTGATGTGGCAGAATAACAGTATACTGGGGAGAAAAACAAGGAATATTTTTATATTAAGAGACAAAGAAAGAAATATTACCTATTGCCATATAACTTGCAAATTTTGCCATCCAAACTCAAAAGTTTAGTCATATCTTGAAGGACTATTTGGCTAAGGTAAAAACATTACAGTGAAAATCTACTTAAAACCTAAACAAAATTTCTTAAGCACGTCATTTAATAAAATCCCATCTTAATTTTTTTATAAAACAAGTTAAAAAAATAATTTTAGTAAGTGTGAAAAGCATCCCTTGATTTACTTACTGGGCCAAATTCACTTTTTTGCCTAAATAACCTGATTTCAGCTGGAATAATGACTCTTTAAGCAAGGCTGAATTTTGTCTGATGGACACAGGAAAGAATATGAAAAAAGTGGTGGGTTTAGAGCTCTGTGTCTTTTGCAGATCTTCAATTAGTACCAGCTCTGATTCAGAGCAGCTGGAAGCAATAAACAGAATGATTTAACGTGATAAGACACACTCTGTCCCACACCATGAGATCTAAAAGTTACTGGGAAAGGGAAGTGAAGTTTTGGACCATTCTTCAACAAAATCTGCACTTGGTGTGCACATGTATAGGAGGAGGCAACAGAAAATACTTGCCAGTGTTGCAGTAGGTCTGTTAACTGAACCTAAGGAAGTTTATCAAAATCAAATTGTACATTGTTAAGGAACAAGAAAAGTGATGAAGACATGCCTATGACTGGACCTGGTTACTCACAGAGTTGGTGCAGTCTCCATCCTTCAAGGCTCTCAAGCCCAAGGCGGATTAAGTGATCTGGTCTGGTCTCACAAATTACCCTGATTTGAGCAAGACATTGGACAACAGTCCTCCTGAGGCCCTTTCCACCCTGAGTTTCTGTGCGAGTTCCTATGATCCTTGTTTAACCTTATTGCTTTTGGGTTGAATGCATAGCCTATTTGAGGTTAAAATGTATGGCAATTAATAACAGAATAGAATAGAATAGAATAGAATAGAATAGAATAGAATAGAATAGAATAGAATAGACTAGAATAGGTTCAGTTGGAAGGGACCTACAATGATCACCTAGTTTAACTGCCTGACCACTTCAGGGCTTACCAAATGTAAAGCCCATTATGAAGAACATTATCCAGATGCCTGTTTTTAAGGCACTGACAGGCTCAGGGTATCAACCACCTCTCTAGAAAGCCTGTGCCGGGGTCTGACCACCCTCTCAGAAAATAAATGCTTCCTGATGTCCAGTCGGAACCTCCCCTGATGTAGCTTTGAACCATTCCCACACACCCTGTTGCTGAATTGCAGGGAGAAGAGCTCAGCATCTCTTTCCCCACTTCCCCTCCTCTGGGAACTGAACAGAGCAGTGATGTTGCCCCTCAGCGTCCTTCTCTCCAAACTAATCAAACCCCACCACTCCTTGCAGGACAGACCTCCCAGCCCTTCTACCTGCTTGGTTGTCTTCCTCTGGATGTATTCAGGTGCCTTAGCATCATTCTTAATTTTTGTAGGCCAGAACTGCACACAGTTTTAGTCCATGTTTACTTACTCATAACTAATATTGAAGCTAAAAAAGGCAGGAATCTCCAGGTTTTTGCTTTTTCCATTCTATTTCAAATACAAAATGTCATTTCAGTCTTTTGAATTCTTTTGGTTTTTTTCCTTTGTTTTCCTTTCTACTTTTCAGTGTTTGTAACTCTACATGTTCTGTGCAAGTGCTCTTTAAAAATGTCTACAGACTCTTAGTTTAAATTCATAAAGTTCAAAATACTTTCCAGAGTAGCCTTTTAAAATAATTTATGGAACCTTTACTTACAAGTTTTTAAGTCTAAATATATTCCCAGCCATCACCCAAAAGAGAAATGAAAAAGCTATCAAGAGTCTGAAGACAAATAAGACAGGAAGTCTAAATGGACTTATACTCAGATTTTAAAAGATTCACGTATGTTTTAGTATTTGTATTATTATTATTTGTATACAACAAATAATAATCTTATTAAGTAAAGGAGCAGTTATTTCTTCTTCTGGAGAGATGAAATAGGAGATTTAGTAAGACAGGTGCACCCAGACCAAACAAGCTTTGTTGGAAGCAAAGATACTGCCATTGTATTAGAAGGATTCTGGATCTGGTGCAAAATGCATGTCACCCAATTACCTTGTTTTTCCTTGTCAGTGACTTTTGTCTCTTTGACTGAACAGGATGGAGATCTCTAAGTTCTAATTTTTAGAACTCTGGATTAGAAGTCTATTTCTATATGCTACATTAATACATTGTGTGGCACAGTGACAAACAACTTTTTAATCCAGTCTTATTTTTTTTAAGTAAGTCCATTTTAGAACTGTTTTTGTATCAATGCAGAATTTAAGCTTCCTGTAAGGTCTTTCTCACACTAGCTTCTACCTTTCATGATATGGGTGTTCTCTGTATTTAGTACATTCTGATCCTCCTAGGCCCACATTTGATGCCATTCACACACTCATACATCTTTTTTTATAGATAAAATATTTGGCCTATTTTTTTATTCAACATCTGTTTTTCAGAGTAATACACTGTGGACTGCTTTGGTGTTACAAGAAGACGGTTGTTTTTAAGACCAAGTGAGGGAATTAAAAAATTAGTATTTAAAAATACTCAATGAAATTTGTCCTCCTCACAAAAGCAAGCAAAATGAAAACCATTATTTAGAAAGAAAAATAAAATAAACATGAACTACTACTAGAAAGTACACTTCTTTTCTTACACTGCTTCTTGTAGACATTTTGGAAAAGTTTTTGCTATTTTTTCTTTAGCAAGTTATTTATGGGTCTGTCAAAAATAAAATTGCTGTAAACTGATAAAGAAAAAATGCAGGAAAAAAAAGGAATTTAATAACGCTTCTGTCTGCGTTAGATGACAGAAGGTAGTCTTAAATCCATACATTCTGCCACTTGTCTCTTGCACTGAAACATGTTTTAAAAATCTTTGTTACATCTCTTCTGCCATCATCCTTTGAACTGTTTTTGCTGCTACTGTTCAAAGTGTGATCATTATTTTTGATATATTATTATATGTATCATTATTTCCTGTATGCACAGGTCCCTAGGCTTGCTTGTATGGATTTCTACAGAATGGAACTGTGGAAGCACATCTGCTTTCCCTTAACAACTTCTATGTGCTTGGATAATTACATAACTGGAATTTATATATTATAATAAAGAAACATACAACATAAAACAAGATTTAAATTAATTTTAGGAGTTTTCAAACACATTTTTATGGTTTGGTCTGTTTTGTAATGATGCTTCATTTTTGAAGAAATGCTAAGCTAAATAAACTACATTACAGGGTGATAATATTTTGGGAGTTAAGTCCTATTTGACCACTGATTTTCTGTAACCGTATTATTTGACCTCTGTCAAATCTGGTTGGAATAGGATGTACTAGTTCAAAAAGTTTATGTGAGAGATAGTCCTATTGCATAAAGAAACTGAGTTAAAAATAGGTTCAAATCTGCGCAGTTCACATTGTGTCCTATTGTCAGTCTCAAGAGGAAGTAGAAGAGCACTCACAGAAGTTCTGTATTTGACGTTACCATTCTGGAACACAACAAAGCACTGCAGAATGTGTGACTGCCACTTATCTTTTGAGGAGTGATTTCAGTATAAAATGATACTGTCATTTCATTTATGCCACATCCTTACCACCAAGAGAAATTCTGGCTTATTTGTAAATTAACGGCTTATATGTAAATTGTTTTCCATTGAGATTACTTCATCAACTACTCATTATACTTCACAGTGCTTTTAAAAGAAAACACAGTAGAGAGAAGTTGCCAGTGACCTTGATTTTATTTAGGAGCACATAAAAAAAGTTATGCCACAGCTTTGGTTGACTGGAATGATACTTACACTTAAATTTCTACAGGTTTTTTTTTTTTAAACGGTAAACAAGTGTACATTCAGTTGTATGTAAGACCAACACTGTCAATAACACAATTACACTACAGAAAATGAAATGCTTGAAGTATATAGCTGTGAAACCCTTCATGTTTTGGTATTTAACCAGCATTGTCAGAAATAAGTCTGCTGAAACCATTTCATATATGGTAAACACTGAAAAAATACCCTGTGGCAAAGGGAATGTAATTAAAGTTGCACTGGATCTCGAGACAAGTAAGAGCTCTACTTAAACACTTGTAAGATACGTCTTCTGCAGCTTAAACATGAAAGGAATTACCTAACTTGTAGTTATGAAGTCCATTCTTACTACTCAGCCACTTGAAGAAATGGTCTATATTTTCATACATTCGGGTTACTTATAACCCAGTAATTTTTCATGCCACAGAAAAAAATTACAATTGTTTAGACTGGATGATTATTCTAAATAACCCCGTAACTCCATGTTTCACTGATTTTGCAAATGCTTCTTACATCTCTTATAAAAAGTTTAATTTTTTTCCTGTTTTTTTTGTTTGTTTTGTGGGTTTTTTTGTTTGGTTGGTTTTTTTGTGGGTTTTTTTTTTTTTTTTTTTTTTTTTTTTTTTTTTTTTTTGGGTTTTTTTTTTTGGTTTTTTTTTTTGTTGGTTTTTTTTTTTTTTTTTTTTTTTTGTTTTGTTTTGTTTTGTTTTGTTTTTGTGGGTTTTTGTGGGTTTTTTGTTTTGTTTTGTTTTTTGTTTTGTTTTTTTGGTTTTTTTTGAGAGCTGCTGGTAACCACCTAGATTGGAAGGAGGGAGGTATGAAAATTCCCAGGCCATGATGAATCCTGAGTATTTTGCAACAGTATGCACTGAGTTCTGGTAGTCCACAGTCTCGCTCTGCACTGAAAGGATGATAATAAAGCATAGATGGAATATTTACAATTTTTAGAATAAACCTACTAGCAGACCATCTGTAACCACTTCTCCTTCTACAAAACCTGCTTTTTAATATCACCTTTTTGCAGAAACATATGGCAAGAAAATAAAACTGTCTTTTTTAGTAAACATAAGGCCTTGATAAAAACATATAAAAGACAGTTTTATCTGCTGGATGATATACAGGTACCCATATACAAGCATGTATACCAAACAATAAAAGAGAAGGTAGATTTGAATATTACAGGTCTGATGTAAACACAGGAAAAAAAAAAAAGTAGTCAAAAGTGCTGATACATGAACTCACTCCAACATACCTAATTATTGCAGCATATATGATATAAAATAATTAAAATGCAGAAAATACCTGCTTATCTCCAAACCAGGGAAAAGAGATCTCTTTGGAAATGTAGTTAAATTTAAAAAAAGTCAAGATACGTGTTACATTTCAGCACACAGAAGAAATTCACAGGAAGATTATAAACTCCTGAAAACAGAAATTTATGATGACAACAGACAATGCCTTCATGACAGTGACATCAACAGAGCCACTGTAACACATACCATTTTCTTTTCATACAAGTTTACAGTAGATATTTGAAGACACAAAAAAGGTTCATGTGCAGCTTTTCCATTAAAAGGTGTGTTCAGTTCATCAAACCAGTAAGTATATTTCCTGAAATGTTTTAGAAAATGAGAAAAGACACTTGACCTAAATACTGTGCACACTAGTTAACCATGTATAAACGAAAGATTTTTAAGTGCACTATGAATTGCAGACATGAATGGCTTTTGAAAGCTCAGTAATTTGCTTGAATGCACACTAAAAAACCGTTTAAGAAGTTATTTCCAGTTTTGTCTGATCATTTCTCCTCAGAAAGAGTTTCACCACGAAGTTCTGCATCTAGTGAGGCCTCTTCAAGAGATGGTTTAATATTAGATACATTAACAGGAGATCCAAGGGTAGCTGTACAGATAGAGAGGAAGGAAGTATTAGGTTTCACATTTAATATCCATGCTAAAAATCATCAAAGGCAAGAAAAATGCATGTTACCTAGCACAGAAACAAATAAACTACACTCTCTAATAAAATTCGAAATCCAAGTGAAATTTGGTCTCTAAACAGCACAACCATTCAAAAGCAGACAGTGTAGCTAGCCAGCAGTTCAGACTGAACATACTAATGACTGAATGCATCATCATGTTATTGGCAGCTTTACTCTCAACAGGGTCACAGAGCTCTACATTAGGTGTTCAGAAAACATCTTAGAAATTCTGCCATTTAAATAAATGAATTTACTTTGTCTTACTTGGAGATAGCTGTCATACTTCAAAGCAAAAGCTCATGAGCTTCAGGCCATAGAAAATGAAACAATTCAGAGGATAAGAAAAAGTAACTACTAACACAGTTTTACTGCTAAAGGTATTTGTGCAATGCTATTGAGTTCTCACTGACCCACAAAATTATTCCACTTATGTATGGAATGTTAAGAAATAGCTGCCCTACAAAGTCATGTAATATGTAAGGAAGAATTATGCTGTTGGAAATAATCAAGTTACTCATTCTGCATTTGACAGAATTTACTTACATAAGGTTAGTTTCTCTACTGCCAGCCTTTCAGGCAAAGTTTCAAGTGGAGTTGGTTGAATTTTTGCAGGGGTAAATGTATTTAAAGAAATTTTTCTTCCTGAAAAGGGCATCATGTAAGTTGGAGAAGCTGAAATGGTGGGGAAAAAAAGAATCACTAATAATAAAAATATTCTCACCTGAGCCAGATGTCAAAAACTGTAGCCACAGGACTGTGTATCCATCCAGCAAAATAGATACCACATTTATACAACCGGCTGCTCAGCTACCGATTTTTGACTCTAGTGTCAAAACTTCACAACATGAAAGACAATTCTTAAAATCTCTTTTTTACCTCAGAAAGCAACACAATAAGTTCATGCTGTTAAGAGAGAATTTCAGTAACAAGTGCCTTGCCAGAAGATTGGCAAAAGCATTAGTGCTATTTCTCATAGGTTATGAAGATTGCATCTGAATAGGCCTTGAGTCCAACACATCTATGAAAAGTGCACACAATGCATTAATCTCTAGACAACCTCCAAATAGTACAAGAAAGCAGGAGACGTAAACATCTATGACTTTAATTGTATCAGGTCTATTTTCCAACCACTCCTTGGTAGAAAGGTGACAATCATATGCTAGGAGTATGTTTTGTTTTTCAGTATTTCTTCATCTTGTATACTCTCAATTCTGAACTGATTTTGATTCCTAACCAGTATAAAAGGGCATCTTAAGTAGCTGAGAATTTTCCTATACTTTTAAGTCTCCCTGAGGTCTTTTTCAGTAACATCAATTTTCTTAAACTGCTTATATTTCTTCTCAAATATAGGAGGCATACCTCAGCTGCTGATTAAAATCTAAATTGTGTACAATAATGGAGGGAAAAAAGCAAAAACCCTGTAGCAGAAAAAAGGGAAAAGTCCTAAGAGGTAGAATACTGTTGTATCATTACTTGCAAGTACAAGTTTTCTGATCAAACCATGAGACTTTAGACACTTCCTTAAGAAGAATGATTTTCAATCTCCTGACACATTATTTATAAGCATCCTAGTATGTGGTAAATCTGACCTAACTGAAACCATTTCCAAAGATACAGCAGTCACAATGGGAAATCATTTCCCAGACACATGCACATGGATAGAACTTAGCTGTATTTCCCTTCACAATCACCTAAACTTTAAACATGTAGCACAAACTGCTAAAAAGCTAAGTAACTGCAAAGCAGTCCACAGGTGAAACCCCAAGTAATACTGAAAGAAACAGGAAATAACAAAGTTTTAAGTGTAAATTCAACACTATTCTGCTGAGGTTACTGCCAGTACAACAGTACAGTATAAAGCTGCATGCTCCCTGAAAAGCATTACCTGTAATTCAGCTGACAGTGCGGACAGTACAGAGAAGTCAATGTAATAATATAGGAAATAAACTAACTATGATTTCATTAAATCCTTAATTTACTACCTCAGCCAACAGAGACATTATTTCAATGAATTATAAGTGTCCATAACCACAAAAGGATGGTGCAAAATGTAAAATTATCATTTATGTACATTTTCATTTTCTTCAAAAGCAGTATCTTTAGTTCATGTGTTAACTGCAAAACACTGCAAGGATTAACTAGACAATAGTTAAGAATTTAAAATTAGCATAATTACAAACTAAAACCAGTACATGTCTCCTGTAGATTTTCCCTTGATGGAGCAGCAACAGAAGCAAGAAATTCATCCACCTGCTTCAGAGACAGGGAATTGTGTAGAGTTTCCAGAGGGCAAATAGAAGGCACCATGGAATACAGTTCAAAACCTAAAAGAAAAAAATAATAAAAAAAGAGATTTCCAAACATAAGACAGGATTTAAGGTACTGCATTAATGCATGATAAAAAGTGCTTAGTTTACATTAGCACGTGTAGGCATAGGACTCTTGAAATCATGGAAATTAAATATTACAGGAGTTGGAACAAGATGAGCCGATTTCCAGCATATACTAAGCTAAAGATACTGTGTAACATACCATGGGATACAAATCCCAGGTACACATGAAGTACATGTGTATGCATACATTAGTCAAACATTAGAACTGTGCTCTACTCCCAAAAGTTAATGAAAGATAATTTCCCTTTAAGACAAACTTAGCAGATCACTTAAAAAAAAAAAAAAAAAAAAAAAGATCAGGAAAAGGTAGTATTTCTCCTACTCATTCTCATACCTGGCACAAGACTAAATAGATAACTCATTCATGCAAGAAAGTAGGATAGCTATTTTGTTAGCAGACAAGAGCTAAAAATGCTGTATCTTCCAAGAAATAAATCTGCAGAATTCATGTTCTATCATCTTCAGTATTCTGTGAAAACAAACTGTTGGCTTTAATATCAAAGGAAAACCACTGTTAGCATTTTTATACCTTGAAGTTACATGGTTTTACTTTCTGAGACAGATATACACCTACCTTTATGCATTTAAAAACAGTATTAAAAGACTAGAAGTTTCATATATTAGAACAAGTAAGTAAAGCAACCCAAAAATCTAAGAATTTTTTGGACTTTGCTTTTCTATGTTAGTTTTGATCATACACTAACCATGCATATGCATATTACTAACAGACTAAAAAGCATGTAAACATCTTGGCTAAAAAAAATTTTGCAGTCTTCTAAAGTGATTCAAGTTTGGTTACTCAATAAACAGCTTTTCATCCAATTGCATTTCAGAAGAGGAAAATATGTCCATTAGTGTTTTCAACATGCAGCTGTAACATTTCAACTTTGCAATTCAATACTGTAAATTTCTTCTAAGACAATTAAATGAAGGAAGCAATAGTGAATGAGATAATGTTTAGAATTTCAGTTCAAGGTACATCAGAGACAGCATTATGACTGTGAACTGTTTTTCCCATAAAATAATAATCAACAATGTTCCTGTGATATCCAGTGTTGCCCATTCACTCCGCATTAGTACTCTGCATAAAGAAGAAATTCAACAAGATTTCAAGCCCCAAATATCTATATTTATATTTAGATCCACCTTGGCCATACTCAAATTTCAGGGACCATTGCTACAAATATTCAACCAACTGAAGTGTACTTATGTCAGCTTCACTTAGATTATAAACAAAATGTTGCATTTCATGAAAACTTGGGGTTTGTGTACAAAAGAAACACCATCATACTATTAATTTCTATTCTCCTATAAAGTCAGCAGCTAACCTTCAGTGTAAGCACTGAAATGCTTGGCATACATATTAATATCCTAAATAACTATATGCATGCATGTAAAGCGCAAACCCTTTCGTTGCATTACAGTAAAATGAAAGATTTCTCTTTAGGCTGACAGAAAAGTCACTATGACTTCAATGAGAATTTATTTTTCTAATTTTACAATTAATGAAGTGGGACAGTGTCAGGTTAACTTTTAGTAACTATTATTGTTATAGTGCATGTTATAGAGAACCAGAAAGGAATTCCAAAATGCATTCATGCCCTTTAAAAAAAAAAAGAGAAGAAATAAAATTTTCTTGTTTTAGGAATTTCCCCTCCAAATTTTTTTGTTGAGTTTTGACAGTTCTACTGGCAGCTATTCATATCCCAGCAGGTCACTGTAGTATCTTTATGTCTAAGGGATATGGCTTAAACCATAATCTGGAAATCTGTATGTAGTGTTTTATCTGAATATTTTCTGAGAAGTACTGCTTGATGTTATGAGAAATAAATTTGAAATCTAATGATGAAGAAGCCCGACAGTATCCCTTTAAAAAGGCAATTTCCTGTACACGAACAGCCTTTGATCATTGGCTGTATTTATTCTTAAAGCATCAAAGGGCAAGACAATGAAAGGGTTAACGCAGCATCTCAAAAAGCCACCCTGCTGTCTTAAGATTCAAAAGCTGTAGAGACATACCACTGGAGCCTAGAAATTCCACAGAGGAAATGGACCAGCACCTAAAGAGGTGTGGGTGTTCTGCAGAGGCCCAGAAAATAAGGTATAGCACTTTCAGAAGATACTTGTTTCACCATGTTCCTTGAACTAAAGATGGGGGGGTAGTCTGAAATGAGTTAAGAGGGTGTGATAACAACATAACGGTAAGAAAAAAACAGAGTGAAAGGGACAAGGATAATCAAAGTGATAGTCCAGAGGACAGACAAAACAACATCAGTATGGAGTTATGTTAGTAGAGAACTCTTGGAAACCTGCAATATACTTAGGCTTCACAGGAGCTCGAACTGCATGCATTAATCTTGTCAAAGATGTGTGGTAAAACTGCTGCATTAAATTAATCAGAACAATCAATGTGATCAATAAAAGCTATGTAGATATTTTTTTTAAAGAATGGAGTCAGAAGAAGTGACTAAATGGAACAGAAAGTAATCATATTATTAGCCACAGATTCTCAAATGCAGTTCTTACCTTCTGACCTTGTATGTTTTGGAAATATTGCTTGGTTTGAGTCTTAACATAAAAAATGGACTCCTGACTTTTCCATTTGAAATAGGACATTAGATTTGGCCTTTTAGATCAAACACAGTCTTTATGGTATAAATTTAGCCTTACTATAGTTTTCCTTCAAGAAGCACTGCAGTGCAAAAAAGTCACTATGGGTTCAAAATGAATGTAACAAAAGACTACTTCGCTTCTAAGCAAAGCCAAACAAAAACTCAAGACTTTTTTTTTAAAACTTTCTTTCTAAGCAAATATATTTTGAATCTAACATGAAAATACTGATGATTTCCACTGCAATTTCAGTATCACTATCACTGAACTCAGCAAGCAGTCATGCACATTTTAAAACTGCAGTTAAGAAATCTGGAAAAGCTAAATTCGGGTCCGATGGGTGCTGAAGAGTGAGTCTACTTTTCATGAACAGGATATATTTGGGGCCTATTTAATAATGTAGAAAGGGAGGCGCAAAATATTTTGCTGAGGAAGAAAAAGACATACCTCTGTCCTGTGTGTTAAACGAGAATTTTTGCAAACTGAAGACAGTTAACTCTCACTCTTGAAGCTCAAGAGGTCAATGCTGCTCAAGAAGTCACAGCTCTCTTGCTGTGATTTTTAGTGCAAATTTAAGTAATTTGCACATCTGATGAACAGAGAAGTATGATAAGGTAAAATAAATTTTTGTCCCATGAAAAATACAGCAATTTAGCAGGCACAGAACCAAAGCTTCTGCTTTAGTTTTTGTAATTTAGCATCACTTCAAGAAGATAACTCCAGCTGTCAATTCAGTGATTTATTTTAGAATGGGCAGGCTCAGAGAATCAGCTCAGCAGGAGAAAGACAAAGAAGAACCAGCAGCTATCAAGAAGTGTATGTCTAGTAAGATCAGATTTCATTGTCTGTATCTTGTACTATACAGTCTGATCACACAAGAACTTGCGGAGAATAATTTATTAGAGAGATCATGATTGACAGCAGCACTTAATTCTTTTTTTCATGGATTTTTCCAAGGAATGAATTTTGATGTTGTATTTATACTAATGAATGGTAAAGAAAGGATTTAGGATATCTAATGATTACAAATATATTTGGAATTGTGCTTGAAGTTAGGAACAACAGACGTCTGGATGATACTGTACACCCCGTATTTCAAATAAAAATAAAAGGGATGAAGCAAGGAACCTTTTGTTTTTGATTTTGTTTTTAAAATAAAAGCAAAACGTACCATTGGTTGGGTGTCGAGCAAATGAGATAGAAAACCTTTTAACAGCAGAACCGCGTGTGGTGTCTGAGAAAGAGAAAAACAGGTACCTGAAATTTGTAACAGCTACCAAAAGAGGGAGATTTTAAAATAGGAAAGGAAGAAGAAAGAAAAAAAGAAAAGATGAGAAGGTATTAGAAGTGAGTGGCATGCAGAAGGGACCAAGGAAAAGGACTAAAATCTAAATAGATGTTAAAAGAAGAAAATTTGGATTGTTGGTAACTACAAGACGTGTAATGAAGTTTATGAAAACAAGCAGAATGAGCTGGTGATTCTGGCATACAAGGTTATTCAGGTTAGACTCAAACACTGAGTAGTGAAGTGGGGGGGGAAAACAGCATGAATACTGTTTCACCTCAGAGTTATAAAGCTGTGCTTTGGTATCTATACGTTCTGAAATCTAGTGAGAGAGTTTCTTCTCTATCCCAGATTATCCAAAACTGAGAATTTCCTGTTCCTTTGTAATCCAAACCCCACCAAATAAAAAGGTTAGGAATCCTAAAATTTTCACCATCAGTATTTAACTTATTACTTTATAGTTTCATTCCTTGTATATGCTCCAAATAATTTATTTAATTTCAAGATCAATTAGCAGTGATAAAAACTAGAAATTAATATTATTAAAGAATTTAAAAACAAAACTTTCAGTTTACTTAAAAAATGCACTTGCTGGAATCTCCTGGCGCACATTACAAGTGATCTGATGTTCAATTCAAGACAAATAAGAATTAACTATGCTATTAAGTTAAACATAAGCAAGCTATGGGCAATAAAGAAGCAATAGAAACTCATAAAATTAATACTAAGGCCAAAGATTCTAGGATTCCATTAAAATCTTTAGAAGTTCAATGTGGCACATGGATTGTGCGTGCATGTGCGAGAGTGTGCACATACCATCTATGAAGCCAGAAGAAGTCAGCTTTTTACGATGAGTACGAGCATAATCCTGTAGGTTAGGTGCACTTGAAGAACCCCCGAGCACTGAGGTGCTAAACAGGCCCGCACAGTGAGACCCTGATGGGAGTTAGAGAAAATACATACAACAACCAGGTGTTCGTCCATTCACATTGGGGATGCATGCAGCATGCAAGCACATGGCTCTTACCACACAAAAGGCAGCTTTTGGCAGTGCCTTGGACAGGTTCACAATATGCTTGTAATGTCAGAGTGGGACTTGTAGGCTGAAACTATCATAATTTATTGTGCTTCTACTCGTGAAACAGCACACTCTGCTATATGTGCAAAGAGAGGATTGGCTTTAACAAAGTGAGTTCTTGTCCTGTTTTCACTTTTGGTAAAAAAAAGTTACCAGTTAGCATCAATGTAAACATAAACAAAACAACAAAACAAAATGAAGATGATGATGACGATGATGGTGATTGATGATGATGATTTTAAAGTTGTGTCTTTGAAAACCTGTATTCCTGAAACAAATATAAACTGGAAAAATACTGCTCATTGCTTTCATCCACATCAGCCTTTGAGATGAGAGGCTGCTATGAAGTACTCATGCAGTTCCACAGACTTAGTATGTGGAAATACTTCTAACCCCAACAAAACCTTAACCAAATTGGAAATACTCTATTCATATTTCAGCTGCCATTACTGACAACGTTACAAACCGAAAATACCTAAAAGTTTCATCAAGTTTAACTTGACTTTCTTTCCTGAGAAGACTTTTGCACAGCTCCATGCAAGTGACAGTACTTTGTTACAACTCATGCATTCCTGCCACTAGAATGGGAGTTTAAACAAATCACTGAAAGCCACAGACAAAAATATAAAAATAACTTTTGTATCGTCAACCATTAATGAAACTTACATACAACAATGAACAAAATGGAAAAAAAAGTTGCAATTTTTTTCCTTTACATTTTACTACTAGTTGAAAGGAGAAGCGCTTTTTCACTCAGAACTTATCTTTTATGTTTTAGATAAGTAGCAGCAGATTTTTTTTTGGAAAACCAGCGATACTTCCTTTCATTACTTATAACAATCCAGTGATGGGAAACATTACTAGCACATGTGACCAATCACAGCCAAAATAAATTGGTGCCTGGTCTGTGGCAAAAGCCTTTCACACCAAATATAATACCTTAATCTACACCAAAATACATCAACTTCCACAAGCCATATTGTGTCACACAAAAGAAAATTCATTTAACTTTAGCAAGCACATAATAAAAACCAGGACTTCAATAAACAAGAGCACCTGATGTATGCATTTTACTATGGGAAGAATATAATGGGAAGAAAAGTATCACAGAAAGATTAGACATACAAAAAATACATATCTTTGCAAATAAAGGAAAAGCTACTTCTAAGTTTATGCATATAGGTTATGCATTTTTTTACATTTAATTTTTCCCACGAAAAGACACACAGGAAGAAAAAGCAGTATTGATTTACAGTACTCCATGAGTTCATTTTTTTGCATGTGAGTCATATGTATGCCTGTTTTAATAAAGCAACAGAAAAGCACCATTTGAATTAAGAAAATTTGAAAGAAGCCTTTGAATTATAGCATGATTCATTCTAATGCTGAAAAGAAGAAATTAATTTTAGGAGAGGGAATATGTGCAAAACCCCTGATACTATCAAGAAACTTTATGTTTGTTCCCCATCCCCCTCCCCTCGGAAAAACATCTTCACTTTCATCAATTGCCCACAGTAGGAAACAGAAATTTTCAAGGAAAGTGTTTTAACTGTTTCCAGAGCAGGCCATTTTAATCCAAAAGATTTTTGCAAAATCCAAAAGCTCAATCAGAAATTACCTTATCTTAAAAATCTACTTTATGTTAAAAACAATCCTGTGTACCTATTGTGAGCAGTACAGAATCAGTAGTACGAAGAGTCTCAAACAATTTTCTCTTTTCATTTATAATTTATTTAAAAATTTTGCTGCAAAAAAATTGTCCAGTCCATAGGTAGACACTCAGCATATGTTATTGATAACAAGTACTATTGGGTCCTGTTAATAAAAAAGCTATTCAAAGAATATACAACTATAGAGAACAGCAGGCAGATGAAAAGCTGGTAACATCAAACAAATTTTCAACTGTAGGCACATACCTAGACCACTCTGCTTTTGTTCCAGAATAGTTCTTGGTGTTCGTAAGTTACTATTGCTTTCTGATAGGACCTGGATATAAGAAACAGAAAAATAAGGGAAAGTAGAACAGCAGCATGAAACATCCATTTAACTTGATACAGCAGCCTGTTTCAGACAGACAGGTGTTAATAAGCTGTATGGTAAGTGTTAGTAAAAATATGTAAAGGAAACATGAAAGATCATGCAATATCCCCTTCTGAAGGGAGTCCATTTCACATATGAGTTCCTTGCAATGAAGTGGTGCAAAGCAAGCATTCAGAATGATAAAGGACACAGACCAAGACTGATACGAGACATTTGAGACATTTTATTTCATTTTACCAAATGCACTTTCCTAAACTGCGCCTGTATTGAAAAAAGGAGGGGAGGGAAGGAAAGACAGACAAGCTATTGAGGACACCGTATGATCACTGATCATGCACAGGCTCAATCACTATAATCTTCAGATGCTCACAGCCTTTGCTGATATAAACTTTTCCAATATAAATCGTTTTAGAATTTTCCATAATAAATTATGAAAATTTTCAAAGAAAAAGGATACGGTTACAGAACACCATCCATTGTCCTACATGTAAACAATATCTTGACATTCTAAATAGCTTTAGATCTTCACTGGTACTTCCAGAACATTCCCTGTTTCTTTTTTTCCCTGCCTTCCCCTCACCCCCCATTACAAGGAACAATCTTCAAAATATTGTACAAGTCAATGGATGATGTACTGTGTTGGGAGTTTCAGACACCTCCGGATACAGATGGCAAGAATTATTAGTGCTAGAGTTTTTTCCCTGCAGTAGTTAATACCAGGCCACTGAAAATATGATATATGCAAAACAAGTTTTGAATAGCAACATGAAGTACCAAATAAATTATTTTAAATGGTATTGATTGCAATTAATAATTTTTTTTTAAATTTACCTACCACCAAATTAAGCAATGCTGGTTTTAAAGTCTTAAAGGACAACTAAACCAAAGAATAATTCTCTTTCATTAGGCAGTACACTAATTCTTTTTTACTGTGGTAACATTTGCAATTCCTATAAAGAAACCAAATTTTTATGAAAGCGTGTAACATTCAGTGGAAAAACATGCACTTGCTCTTTTCCCCCAAACATTCTTGGCAAGTAATTGTACGAAGTGGAAGGTATTGCTTGAAACATAATCCATAACAAGGGATTAGATGTCCTTAAAGACAGTTGTTGCTTGGAATGCATAAAATGTTTAATGAAGTAAAGTTTAAAAACCTGTTGCCATGAGCCAAAAATACTGGATGTGAAAGCCAGTGATTTAGGGGAGACAGGGGAAGAAGTGATTTGTTCCCCTGATCTGCGTCTTCGACGCCCAGTACCCACACCACTGGTGTAATGCAGCCAGGTACCAATACACTCTGGGCTAGACACACTCAGGGGGCTCTCTTCCTGGAAGTGAGAAAGGGGGCAAAAAACAGCAAAGCATGCAAAGTTAGATTCAACAGAGCCAAATGAACAGAAAAGAAAAAAACCCAATCTGCTTGCACCCTTTTATATACTACCTTTAAAACTATTAAACAGCGAAGAGAGAAGAATAATAATACAATATTAGAAAGTTATCAGTTTCACTTTTATCTTTTCATCAACTGTATCTTTCACTACAACATTTCAATCCAATTTCTGGTAGACTAATATTAGATATGAGAGAAAATTATTTGTTATCAATAATTAATTCATAATTTTAAGAATTTTTTACATATTGGAAACAACTTCTGTTACCCTTGACAAACTGTTTAATAGTTTTTCCCCTCTTAAGTATATTAAACTTCACTATTTATTACTTAATAGTTTCCATTACTAGTCTATAAGCTTATCTGAAAGCTTCTTGTTTTTAAAATTGCCTTTGAGACTTTACAGCTGACTCACTGGTAGTAGCACCAACCTAACTGGTAGTAGTTTTCCAAACTTAAAAATGTCCTAAAAATTATCTGACCCTGGACACGTTATCAGGACTTCAAGGGAGGACAGTGTCAGGCTAAGCACCCCCCCATGTCTACATCATTATGCATCATTACCAATTAACATTTTTTGTAATACAGAGTTTGCTTTCCAATGTCAATGAGCTTTACATTCTTGTTTTACTACTGTAACTCAGCTTTTTTTTCTTTTCATGACTCAGTCACAGTTGCATTCCTTCTGTAAATATTGCTGACTATAACCCAGATTAAAACTTCCATATAGTCTCACACCTGACAGTGTCCTTTCAAATTAACGGACATAGGTGAAAAGAGAATTGCCTTACAGGAGGAAAAAAAAAACAAGAAAAAAAAACCAAGAAAAAAAAAGGAAAAAAAAAAGAAAAAAGAAAAAAAAAGAAAAAAGTTCAAGGCAGTTGCAGTTTAAGTTGCAGTGACTTTTTTTAAATTGCTCCAAAATACCGTTTAGTCTAAATATTCCAAATACTAGTTTTGCAGATTTCAGTAGGCCAGATGAAACTTCCTATTTTACTTACAAGAAAAAAATGTTTTATAGTGTAAGTTTTCTCTAAATCATCTATTTCCTTCCAGCAAATAAGCAAGCTCTGAATGCTGAAACACATTCCATTTTAACATATATTATCTGCACAGTCAAAATTTGGCAATTTGTGCTACTGATATCTTGTGAAAAGTTAACTTCCATATAATTTATGAAAACGGTTGAAAGTCTGAAGTAATAGACTATTATGTTGTGCACAAGTGAACTCATAGCTAGGAGGGGAGTTTGCATGATCATAGCGAAAACAGCTTTTAAAAATCAAAAATATTGATGTTGCGAGCATTTGTTTATGAAAAAAGTTGGAAATAGAAAATGTAAGACATTAACATTTATTATGTCTGTTAATTTATGGAAGTCATGTGAAGTTATACAGATATCCTTACAGAAGGGAATCATGCATCTTATTCTCTCCATACTGCCAATAACCAAGAGATTTGCAAATCTGTAATACTTTTACTGCATACAGACAACTCATTCCCAACACAAATATGAAAGAAAAAGCTTTTGGTGTGAATCTTCATTTCTGATGGTTTTGAGCAACTGAAAGTGAGGCAATAAGAAGCTGTTAGTCTGCTTCTAGCATTAATATCACAGAAGTGCCACTATGCACTATCTGAAATTTTCCACTCAACCATCCCAATGGTATCAGTGATACAGCTGTGCATCCCCCCACCTCTGTGACATTAAGCCATATCTGTGAAGCACACCTAGATGTCACGGCTTTCAAGACAGCAAACTAGATTGTTCAAGATGTTATCTACAGAATTCATGAAACACAAACCCCAGCCACTTAAAAAAAGAAGTTTCCACTTTATCTTCTTACCTTCAAAAGCTTGACAAGTGGAGTCACTTTCACTCCACATGAAAGCAAATACAGTAGAAGACGTCTCACCTCCTGCACCTCCCCTACCACCCTAATCCCTCTGTTCCCTTTCAGCACGATCACCCTGAAAGTTTGCTCGATTCCCAGTAGTAGCTGTCTCTTAAGGACGAATAGAAAAGCAATGTTCGTTAGTTTGTAGATGTAGGTTTTGACTGAAAGAGTCTTCATTTTCAAATATCAACTTTTCTAAAATGGCTTTAAAAAAAGGGAAGTAAGTCTTATCACAGAATAGTAATAATTTAAAAAAAATAGCCCTTCAGAGAAATTACTGCCATGGAGGATTTCCCACTGAGTAAGGATGAAACTTCTGTGAGAGGTATCATGCTGGTTCTGTGTAATCAAAAGCAGAAGTACATTTGGTTTTGTTTTCTTAAAAGTAAGCAAAAGTTAATGTCTTCGACAGAAATTACCTGGAACACAAACACTTACTTCAACAGAACCAATCTTCCTGGATCTTGGAAGGGGTGACTTTCTGTGTATGTGAATTGGGTCTGATACCATTGGCTTGAACATCAGTACTGATCGATCCGTTTCATCCCTTTTAGGAGCTTGTGCCTCCTCATCACTGTCATTTCTATGAGATGTTTTCCTTGAGCCTTCATTCTACAGAAAATACATAATTCATTTTTAATTTGTCTGCACACCTTCAAACATATAGACAGAAGTGGCTCTCAAATAAATATTCTGCATAAAGATAAAGCAAGCTGATTTTAAAAATACAAGATGCAAATCAGGTATTACTGAACAAACTGCTCTACACTTCAATAATCTACATGTGTTTTTTCTTTCTTCTTCTGTTTAGAAGAATTCCAGCCAAGCTTTGCTCTCATTCCTTTTTCAAAAAGCAGTGGTAACTCCACAGACTTGACCATACATCTTGGAAAATATGCATCCTTTCTCAACAGTCTGTATTCATAAACATGCCAAACTACTTTCTTAAATATGTCTTCCAGTTGCCAGAATATGATTCATGTGTCTCTGATGTTGATATCACTTTTCTTAGAGTATTTTGTATTTCTAGTAAAAATTCTGGCAAAGCCTTAGAACATCCAAATTATCTGTGTCCTTTACCTCAGTCCCCATTCAAAATGGAAAATATTGGGACTACTTATCTTTTACTGCATGTTTTTGTACCAAAAAAAAAAAAAATGCACTTGTGCTTTTTACCTAACAATTCTACAGTGTTTATTTTAGGTTGTCTATAACAAAAAAACCTAACTTTTGCTTTATAAAAAGGCATAATTATTACCTCTCTGGAGGCAGGTCTGTATCCATATCCAGATGGTAAATTTTTATCTTCCTCACAGCCTTTAGCTCCTGGACTGAAGTGCAGCTCTACATGAAAACGTTCTTCTGAAGAAGGTTCCTGAAGTAAAATAATTAAATAGGTTTATACTTTAATACATAGCTCAGAACCACTCATTTCTGAAGATATTGATCCATTTTAAATACCTTGTTTGGATCCTCATAAAGCATGATAACAATCTGTGTCATGTAATTGAGTTCATTGACCACATTTAAGTAATCCATAGCTCGTTTCCATTGTTCATCTTTTGATTCCTTATGGAGAAAAAAAAGTATCAACAAATCAAACTCAGCTATTTTCTTTAAAAAGACTGATGATTTCATTTTTCCCCCATTTACACAGATTTTCATAGCAGAAGTGCAAAGCTTATAATAGCTACAGAAAATGCAGAGGTACAAAACGAAAAAACCAATTATGAACCTCCATGAGTGACTTAAAATTGCTCGTCAAATGACTGAAAAGTGGAAAGGAGAACTTTTCATATTTTATTTCAGTGTATCTTTCATGGTTTTTTGCCAATGATGATATGTGGACAGAGGCATTGTTTTCAATTCTCCTGATGAGAACTGCTAATTTTGCAATAAATTCATTTAAGCTAGTATATTGTGAAAAATGTTTTTAGATATCCCACTAACAGATATATCAGTCAAACAGAGTAAATGAAGCTTACTAGTATATAGAGGTGATACAACCATCACATCCCAAACTACTTAAATGAATAGTCACCTTTTTCATGCTGTAGGAAAGAAATCATTAATACACCTTTAAGAAAAATTTAAAGTTTATCAGACTAAAACTTGGAGTGTACCTGTTGTAGCACGTCACATAGGTTTAAAAATGCTTTTGTCATCACTGAGTTTAGTCATCCATTACCAGAAGCAAGTATGTCAATACAACAATTTGAAAAGTAGTATATTAGTCAAGCTGTATCTTACAAGCAGATAGGTTTGTGGTGCTGCATACATCTTCTCTAAGAGCTCAGTTTAAGTAATTTCTGAATCTGGAGACCTTGTTTTTTTCAATGTCAAAGATAATCAGATAGAAAATAATGCACCACCTTTGTAGTATTCCATAACAGTATAGGAAAGTAAGAATAAAATTCACTGTACAGGAAGAACTTTTTACTTTATGAGCAGTCTTGAAATTAGGTAGGAACGTGTTGACAATATGTCAATGGTCAAAAAGAATAAGCCAGTGCAAAAGTAAATTCAAGACAACCCTGAATGATAACTTGAGAGTAGAAGCTGGAAGAATTATTGGTGACAACAGAAGACCAAAAAAAGGTATCTGACCTTCCCGCATCTATTTGTGATTAACACATACAGCCAATGGAACACAGCATTACTTTGATGGAAATCAGCATGCCAATTAATGCACAATTTGCAGTATGTTTCTGCATAAGTAATAGGAAATCAAATGTTTGAAAAAATATTAGAAATTTCAAAGACACTTAAGCTTTCAATTGATCCAATTACAGGAAGATTCAGGTTCCTCTCAAAACCAGAGCTTCAACAGAGAAACTCACATCACATAAGGCACCATAGCGAAGGGTGGATAACAGGGAGTGGACGTGACTCTCACTGGTGAAATACAGCCGGGTACGAACATGGCGTTCTGGGGACATAACACCCCTGGAGTAGCTTAAAATAAAGAAAAATGTTATTAGACTATGATAAGATGTGTCCCTATTTTTAAAATAGCTGTTAATAACTAAATAAATTACACTTTCTAATTTCTGTGAGCTAAAAAGATACTTCAAATATGAAAGCTATAGAATATCTCTAATTTTTATGGGAATTAATGTAACCATGTAAAAATGTAACTGGCTTACAGAGGGTGAAGCTTATTTACAGTGTCATCATCTTGAGTTCTCTGAAGGTCAGAACGAATTTTTCTGACTAGAGGAGTGCAGTAACCTTTGGCAATCTCCAATTTCTCAGCTTTAGAAATACCATATTCCTGTGTAAAAACAAACTGACTTTTAAAATTCAGTTAAAGATTAAAATGCCTTCTATTTCAAAACTTCTATATTAGTCATCTATTAGTTTGCTCTTGCTGCAAACCATTTTGTATACCGTTTTTACTACATATGACTACTGATGTAGCTTCAACTAACAAGCAGTTTGCCTTTTTGCTGTTCGATTCGATACAGAGAAACAGTTTTTCATTCACTAGTTAAACTAAAGAAGTGGATTTACCTTCTCGTATGATAAAGCTCTTTTTCTTAACCAAAACATCTAGAGAGTCATTCCTACTTCTTGTCACCATCTCAATCTCCTATCATGCCGCTACAATGCTTTTTTTTTTCCTTTCTTTTAACAGTCAATAAAGAGACACATTTGGTATGTCTGTCTTAGTTTGGGGTAAACCATCCCAGAGAAGATCTTCTATTTATGTCAAATAATAACACAAATGGTATTTATGTACAACTGGGAAATTATTGATGATATTAGATGTTATGATATCATCAATATTTAAAAATATGTTCTTCCAGGAGCTTCATATTCTGTGCTGCACATGCTATGAAAATGCTTTCACAGTTAGAATGAATCTTCTTGTTACCCTAGAGAGCAACATAAGCATTCTTCCTTTGCATTATGTAGGCTATAAAGTTTTCTTTGTTTTTCTTCCTTCAGTATGTGTCCTCATTTTTACCTGCTCTTCTCTAACTTTCTGTTCAAGATTTCAGCATAACAGACCCACAAAACACAATGCATTGTAAGTATCATTACTATTTTTGTCCTCCTTGTCAAGGAGTTTGAGAGAGGGGGAGAGGAAGAACTTCCCTCACATGCTGCATGCCATGTGGGTAAATACGTCTGTTACAACAGTGCTCTATAACTGCAGGGACACTTGGGGAAAGATTTAGTCTGTTCTGTCCTGTTATCACAAATCAATTTCATGTTCTGCCACCTACAAGAATTTGGAGCTAAGCCAAGTTTAACAGCCTGCAGAACATATAAGTTTAACTTGTCCACTTCTGGCCTGAAATTCTATGGAATTTAATGTCTATATTCATATCATGGAGTGTTAGCATTTTGAAAAAGTAGAAAGGTCTTTTTAAGTTAAAATTGTTTAAAATGAGTTAAATTACATAGGTTAGGATTAAAAGTGTCATTTGCAAAGAGCCCAAAAACTAAATTTCTATAAACAGGAGAAATGAAATTAAAAGCAATGTCAGAAAACAGAGTTATTCACAAAGGCTACAGTTAAATCTATGATGAATGGTGGACATGAACTGTTTTATTTTAATACACTGCTGTAAAGGAAGGAGGCATGTTCACATCTTAAATTTCTAGAAAAATTCATCCTGAACACAGCTTAATTAATTATGAATCAAATTTTTATTAAAAAATCCCAGTCAACTTGCTAATAAAAAAAGAGATAATGTTAAAGGCTTCTACTATTGCAAAATGTGGGAGCTTCAAAAGAAAATACAGAGTAGACATTTTCACAGAAATTTTAAAAAGCATTTATTCTACACTTTCTTCTATTTAATAACTGAAAATGCTTACCTGAGGAATCACAATGTCAGCTAAAGCCTTTGAAAGCCTGTATAATTCCATTGTGTTTTCTAATTTTAAGGATCCATTGTGTTGTACATCATATTTTATACAGTCATAAATATCAGGAATTTTGCTAATATCATATCTTCCATTTTTTGTTTTGAAGTCTTTTTCCAACTTGGCCCACCTGCGTAACATCAGTTCTAGAGTTTCACTGTGGTAGAGCTGAATATCTGGATAAACACACATCTCTTATAAATAATTAAGGCCATTCAAGTAATGAAAGGACATTTTAATTACATAGCAGTGACAGTTGAATTACAGAGGGATCAAAATAAGTTAACTGCATTACCATTACAAAGAAGGGACCGCTGGGCATAAGGTTAATTTTAGTGCTGAAAGCATCACAACTACATAGCTCCACTATGATAGTAAAAAACACTGCTGCAGAAATGCACCACTGGCCCTTAAATGCAAGACGTATCTATATAACTTAGTCTTAGTACCATCAACATTTCCTATTACTTTTGTGGAATGCTGAGTTTCAAATAACTAAGAGAAGAATTTCTGCAAACACTGGAACTTCTGAACACCACAGAGCCCTTACCTGCAACATGACCACATGTTCCTTCTGCTTTTTATCTTAAAACTATGCATATGGAATCACACTGTGAAAATCCTTAATCCATTATTGGCTGACTAATGTTCTGCTAAAAGTGAGGTTAGTGAAGAAAAGTTATGTAACAATTCTCTTTCAAATATGTTAACTAGAGAAACGAAATACCAGTACAAAAATGTTTCAGTACCTGCAGACTTTGGGTCTTCCATTCTCTGCCTGATCTGAGAAGTCAAGCTCTGGATCAAGTAATAGACCTTGTCACACGTCTTTACAGGATTTTTAATAACCTGCATTGATTTTATCAGTGAGATGCTTCCAGATGGAGTAAGCTGCAATTTGAGAGAAACACAAAATTAACTGAACAGAACTAGATTTGAAAGACCTGGTGAGACAAGATGGAACAGGTCAAAGATTCCAAGTATTGGGGAAAAAGCACTGAAGCAGGTTGCTATGAATTTTTTTAATAATTTATCAATTATCTATTACCTTTGAGGCATTAAGAAAATCCATCAAAAGGTAGTACCATTTACTAGAGATTCAAAGGTAGTAAGAAATTCATAGGGCAACTAATTCTATACAGTAAATGTGAGTAACTACAAGAATTCATAAAACCATTTCTTTT
This sequence comes from Rhagologus leucostigma, assembly GCA_013397725.1. NCBI lineage: Eukaryota > Metazoa > Chordata > Aves > Passeriformes > Rhagologus > Rhagologus leucostigma. Next base: position 264,641 of record VZTD01003906.1, on the reverse strand, counting down.
ATTCCAAGACAGGAAAATTGAAAAGATTTTTAAAACTTTGTATATACTTAGCAAGCTTCTCTAACTTCCTTTCAAGTAACTTCTGTATTCAAAAGCTTACAAAAAATTCTGTTAGAAATGTTGTTAGGCTACACGCCTCACAAAATATTTTTTGCTCTACAGGAACAACCAGATTTGCAATAGTAACTGATACCTTAAGAAAAGTTTGCCTGTTCCTGTCCTAGGTTTTTGTTTCTACAGGACCGCAGGACACAAACACAAAAAGAAAGCCTTTAAATGCACATATATCAACAACATATGAGATGTTCTTCAGAACTGAATTAATTATAGAAATGGTAAAAGCTACAGACTATCACCACGTAGGTGAGTGTCGCTAAAACAATAGAGTCAATGTATGTGTTAGGCTCAGCCTCTTTTTTTTCAGAAAAGTCTGCAGAATCCGAAGTGACCAATGATATTAAACAGTAATTTATACACAAAACAGACACTTATTTGCACTTTCCTCAGTTTCCTGACATAGATAGAGTAATTTGGACATGGAAAACTTCTGCTCTCTACCTAACAGTAAGCAGTTCCTATCACCCTATTATGATGAAGTAAATCAGGAAATTGATTTATTTATACATAATAAAGAAGGAGACACAGGAATAAACCCCATACAATGTTCCCAAATCACAAGTAAATTAAAAAACCTCCACAAATAAACAAACCCCCCCAAAATTTTTATTGCTTTATAAATGCCAAAGGTTAGTAACTTTCAGTGACTGAAGAGTAATCTATTAGTTCCAGCCACATTTCAAACTTGATTATATCTATGCACAAACATCAATAAATCCTTGCATTTTCCAATTACTGTTGAATCCACTGCTAGCACTGGTTTGCATCATACTTTATATATTTAAATGAATCCACACAGAGTATCTACAAGCCGAGTGTATTATTGTTCATTAATTTGCTCTCAATATTTTTTCAAAAATAGCAGTTTTAGCTTAAACCTCATTTGAAGACTTGTATTTAATTGTTCTAAGAAACAGAGTAAGGGCAATTGAAAGAGAAAGAAGTTTCTTAATTATAACAAACAAAACATTTAAAACCAGGAACAATGACGTGTTCTGTACTAAGTCAACATAAACTATATTACTATGTACTTCAGCATGTTAATGAGATATTTAATTTCATTAATTAGAAAGTATTCTACTGGTTTTCAGTATCTTAGTATTTTAAGTAAAAAAAAAAGACCTTGCAGCAGATTAACTATTAAAACAACTGCAGTAGGTAGGCAAACATTTTGTTACACCACACACTGCCAAAGTAAAGATTACAAAAAATGTAAATATAACGTCATTTCTTGAATGGTTAAAATATTTTTAATGGAACAGTGAAAAGGGTTTACAAACGAGATCCCTGTCTATTCCTACTTCAAAGTTTGTAGCTGTTCTGATTACCCAAATCGCAGGACAAAATATCTACAGCCACAATTGGTACAGCCACCTTTGCAGTTCACACTATTTGCAAGCACCCAAGTCATTTTGCAAAACAGATACATAAACTACTGCTCATTACTTTTGCACAGGAATTTTCGTAATTATTTATTCTATTTCATGGGAAACTTAGTCATATGCTAACCTTATCATAGTCATCAGCAGTAAATTCTCTGTCTCTCTGGAGAATTTCATGGAGCCTTGCTTTAACACGATGTTGACAGCTGCTTAAAGAATCACTGTCACTGTCCAGCAGACCATTCATATTAGCACTTTTTACCATCTGGACAAGAATAGGAGTCAGCTCTCCCTCTAAGGCCAGTAGTCCCTGAAGCAAACAATACAATTATTCAGGTAAATAGATAAAGATGAAAATATGAGTATCTTAAAAAAAAACCACCCAAAACACTAATTTAAATTCAAGATGGTATCACTTGGCTATGGCTTAGATAAACAGGGGCACAATGCATGTATTTACAGAGAAATTGCCCCCTAAACACTGCTAGTGTGCAGGATTGATAGAGATGGTGCAACAGTGATGGTGACATGTCACAGAGAATGCTCCCCAGCACCAGCTGTTCAGGTCTTGGACTGCGGGGAGTGCAGATGCCTTCTCCCTGAGGCTGGATGCAACAGCTGCCCAACTTGTGGGTGACATGCTTTGCTCAAGGATTTGTGTTACCAGAGAGGAGCTATGGGAAGAGCTAGCAAACCAAATAGCATCTGGAAGGATAAATAGGAGATAGGTAGGGTCTTACAGAGACTCTACAGAGGCAAAAGCCCAAGCCACGTGAGTCACAGGACAATCACAGGCCTTGAACAAGAGGTGAATGGAGAATTCCAAAAGGAAGAAGGCTGGAAACTTTTGTGACTCTTCTGGCAATGGAAGGGCTCTGGAATAAAGAAGGAAATGATGTGGTGCCTCTTAAAGTCTGCTCCCCAAGGGAAAGCAGGTCAGATGGCCGAAATATTACAAACACATGCGGCATAGAAACAAACAGGAGAAACAGGAAGTCTGAGGACTTGTAGAGCTTTAAGTTAATTCTAATGACAGAAATATGGTAGAATAGTTCACACGAATGGACTTCTGCTATAACTAGACACAGGACGTTTTGGAAGCCAGGTAGACAGGGCAATATCATGGTAGGCCTCAGCTACAGACCACCCAAATTGAAAGGGGAAATGGATGAAACCTTCTTAACACAAGTGGAGAAAGCCACCTAACTGCAGGCCTTGTTTCCATGGGTACTCTTGGCCCTGGATAGCTCCATGGCAATATTGCAGGGGACAAGCAGTCAAGATTTCTGGAAAACACCTAGGACAATTCTTTGACACAGGTTACTGGTGAACTATTGCGCACAGGCATTGCCCTGGACCTGTTACTCAGAAGTGTCAGAAAAGTAAAGGTAGATGGCAGTCTTGGAAATTGAAATCTGATGTTATAACAGATCTGTGGAGAAGTGAACAAGACAAATACTTGCATTAGAGCCCTGGACTTCAAGTGAGCAGACTTTAGCTTGTTCATGGACACTTAGAGAGTAGAACCTTGCAGGACAAAAGTGCCTCAGACAGGGCTGTTTAATTAAAAACTGTCTTCATCTGCTCAAAGAACTTCAAATGTTTGGCACATTAATTGGATACTTTTTCACACTGAATTATTCTTTGAAAATACCTTTCTCTAATAAACTGTAAATCTCCCCCAGACTTCAAAGAAAAAACAAACTTTAGAATATCAGAATTTTAGAACTGAAATTCCATTTCACATTGTACCTTTGCAAAAGCTGCTGCAGTCATCTGAACTCGTCCCTCATCAGAAGCGTAGATTTTGAGATCATGTCGGTAAGTGCTATGTAATCTGAGTAAACCACATCCAGGAAATCCAGCATAATCTCCTACCAAACAAACATTTTGCTCAAACTCTCATCTTGCACTTGATTATCTTCAAAAATGATTTATAACACTCAACTGATTTTTTTTTAAATTCTTATTATAATTTTCTTTTTACCTTGTCCGCCTGGATACATACACCTGAAAGCTCTCCCAAGCTCCTCTGCTTGAACCCTGCCCGCAGGGGTCAATTCTCCTCCCCATTTTAGAACCAGAAGCAGGGATGGCTCATTTCTTCTATTATCTAATTGTACACAGAGAGAGGAGCTTAGTATTGTTAGTTTTTTTTCCAAATGAACAAAAAATATTTGGTCTATGAAAAGCTTCATCAAAGGATCTCTTCAACATTATGAATCTTTAATAGCATTCTAACATTAAGGAAATATTGACTTGGTGAACTAAATGAGCACTTTAAATAGAGAAAACTGAAGTAGTAAAACTATGAAGAGAATATAAGTGAAAAATATTTAGCATGAATCTGAAGCAAAAAGTAAATCAAGAGAGAAAAATTAAAACAAATTGGATGCTATATACCCTACAGTTTATAGATGTTTTAAAGATAGTAATTGTTCAGTGGGATTTTCGTATATTGGCTCAAAACACCATTTTGGTGAATCACTGAAGTTTCTTTTCATGTTACTTTTCTGTTGCAAAAGAGCAGGGTTAGAAGACAAATTTACTACAGAGTTTTTAGGTGTGCAATTCAGCAGATTAAGATACTGTGAATATCTGCTAACAATACATTCTTTCAAAACAAAATATTCCTTCTTCTTAACATCGAGACATTTTATACGACTAGTCCATGACTATTTATACAGACATTGTATTAAGTGATAAGATACAAAAGTAATACAATACCTTCCTCTTCACTGGAAGTCTTAGGGCAGCCATGTGGAAGATACGTTAATTGAACTTTGCGATTTATGCCTGAAAAATGCCCATACCTTAAGTAGGAACAGAGAAAAATGAGAGCGGAAGAGGGAGAGAAACATTTTAAATATTTTCCTCCAGAATTGATAAAACCCTGTAATAGGTTTTAACAAATCTCTTGTTGGTCAATGATTTGTGCATTTGACCACCATTTATTGAAGCAGTGCTTTGAATAAATACTAACAAGCACAGAATTAGCAGAAATAACAACTATACTATAATGAATCATCCTAAAATGCTATCTAATTCTATTTTTTACAACAGTGAACACAAAACTGGAACCCACCTCCCCCAAAACAACAACAAGCAGTACTGCACATGGCACAAGTAATTTATCTATTCAGATCCAAAACTAGAGTGGCTATCAGTATCCAGAAACTGGTCTCATAGTGTAGATGGCTAATGGTTTTATAGCCCATTAAGTTCTCAAGCAAAACTCAGTATTTAAAACAATTATCATAAATTTCAACAATAATTGTCTGTTCCCTGATATTTTTTAAATTAAAAATTCCTATTACCATTTCACATTCTAGGGCCTGGAACACAAGCCCTGTGAAGAATGGCTGAAGTAGCTGGGGTTGTTTAGCCTAGAAAAAAAGGCTCAGGGGTGACCTTATCACTCTCTACAACTGCCTGAAAGGAGGTCGTAGTCAAGCGGGGGTCACTCTCTTCTCCCAGGCAACCACTGACAGAATGAGAGGAAACAGTCTTAAGCTGTACCAGGGGTAGTTTCGGTTAGATGTCAGAAAATAATTCTTCACTGAAAGAGTGACTGGGCACTGGAATCGTCTGCCCGGGGAGGTGGTGGAGTCACTGTTTCGGGATGTGTTTAAAAAAAGACTGGACGTGGCACTCAGTGCCATGGTTTAGTTGATGAGGAGGTGTTAGGTCCTAGGTTGGACTTGATGATCTCAAAGGTCTTTCCCGATCTGGTTCATTCTGTGATTGTGTGATCTTTAACAAACCTTGAAGTCTTATTTTTTTTCTGTTGTTTTCTTTGTTTGGTTGGGTTTTTGAAGTTTTTTTGAATTACTAAATATTTCAAGCTACGTATACCAAAAATTACTTATTTTCAATCCTCAAAGTTTGCTGTAAGTAGACAAGTACACATGGTGAAAGTTCTTACTGGCTCTACCAGACTTCATTACGTTACACTGCAAGGAGCAGACTCTACTTACAAGTATTTTCATTTTAAAAACATGCAAGAAGACAAAATTTGATATCAATGAAGGTAACTTTCTCTTGTTGAAAGTATACTGAGACACTAGATACAGCAGTAAGGTAAATTAAAAAGTCAAGGAGAAAAAAAGCAAGAGTGATGGCCCATTTCAAACATGACATCCCTTCTCTTCAAAAACTTTGTGCTTGAATCATTACATTATCACATATTTCATAACACTGCAATCCACGTAGTAACTGGTGAAACAGGTCAAGACAGCAGATGTAACTTCATTGCTATGAAGCCTGAAAATTAGACACTTACATTTCTAACACAGTCTTCAGCTGTTCAAGTTTTGCTTTACTTTCTTCAATTTCAGAATCATTGTTTTGCCCAAGTTCTACAAGGAGCTGCCTTGCTATATCAAGCACTTCCTAAAGGAAGGAACCACAGGATTTAATTAAATAAGTAGATTTCTACTTAGAGAACATTGTAGCAAAAAAAATAAAGACAAACTTGCCTGCAACTGTTTTGGTTTTTTCAGTTTCAGTTTTCCAGATTTATACCCATCACATTTTTCAAAGAGATCAAAAAATCTTTAAGAGAACGAGAGTGATTAAAAAACTCAATTAATAAATTAATAACTACTACTTCAACAGGAGGCTCTTAAAGTGATCTAATATTAGTACCTTTACACTATTTGAAAGTCAGGTTAAAACCTGCACTACAGAGGTCAAACCAAGTTTTATTCAAATCCCATCTCCCCAGAAGGTCTTCAACACATGAGGGAAATAAGAGCACTAAAAATGTTCTCTTACTGACTTCTTAATTATTAAAAAAAATATATTCTATTTATTTGAATGATATAATATTTGAATATGCAGCTATGTCAATTCTTAATCTTCAAGAATGATTCTGAACAGAAGTAGGGACCAAAAATACCAAGTGAGCATCCTACACCTCCAGCATATTCTGAATGCAAGAATCTAGTCCCAAAATAAGTAATTCCTTTTTACTGAAACTGCATCTAGTTCCAGGTCAATTATGTAAGTCATCTTATGAATGCTAACATAAAGATGGTATTTACCATAAATTCAGAGTCATTAAACTTCGACAAAACTAAATAGCAAAAGTACTATGACATTGCATACAACAATAGTTATGATAAAAAGCAGAAGGCAGAAGTCATGGTCTAATGCAGAACCAGAAATATTCTCCACTGCATTATTTTTAATAAAGACATTTATAGACACAAATGCATTTTCCCAAAGATCAAACAGGACGGTTCACAAGGCACAGCATGTGTTGAAGGAAATCTGCACAAGTAAGTTGATAGTCCTGCTAAAAAGAAAAGCGCATACTTGTAATTAATTGCAATATCTAAAACTGTTAGATTTAGAGGAAAACAAAACAAAAAACAACTTGCAATTGTGCAGCTCCTGGTGAATTCACTGCTTGCTTAGCCCCCAGAACCCTATACTCTAAAATATGGAAAATAATTTTTACGAAGATTCTACTTACCTCTGATGTTTTACTTCCATTTTCATTTTTTGCTTTGGTGTTCGATCCCCATGGCGTATTACAGCTATAACACATCTAAGCTCCATCCTGAAAGAGTTGTATTTCAGAAGTCTGTACACAAGGGTCTTTTATTTAATATTAAACCAACCACAATCAAGACAATTAACAAGGTTGTAGTCATCTGACATAACTACAGAAGTGATGGAAGCATATGCAAGAATATAAGGTTAACTGAAAATGATGTAAGGTATAAAACACAAATACTGATTTCAAGACTTAGGTAACTACAGAATATCTATTTTAAGTGGTTTTTAAAACAAAGATTTTGAGGATCATTAAATGAGAGAGCACGTTTATTAGAAGCGCATATTAAGTTGGTGCTGGAACAATGATTAGCAGTGGAAGCTATGCATAAAAGATGCTACACTTGAAAATCTGCTGTTCTATACTCAGCTTGACTAAGGGTGAGAAACTCTGACTGCTGGTATAGCAATTGTGATTCCTTCCTTGTTTTCAGCACACAAAACAAGCATTCATAGGCCAAAGTGGGCACACCTTGTAAAGAGAAAAAAAGATTCACACAAAAGTTACATTGGGAGTTTGCACAATTCAGGTGTAGCTACAATTTTCTTACATTGTTCCAGAGGTGGTTGGCACAATAGGAATGTCTTCAGCTTCCAAAGGAATTGACCATGGTATTTGAAATTGAGGAGCAAGTTCTCTCATTATGATATTTCTAAAAAAGGGATTAAAAAAGCAAACCAATGAAGTTTAAAGCACAGCTTATATAACACACGTAAACTCCAAATCAAACAGATTACATATATGAATTTTTATTAACGTAGTTTTAGAGTACTAGCAGCTACAAATGCCTAGATATATATTTTTCTTTTAATTGCATAATAAAGATGACTTAATTTTAAAGCTATTGCAACTGCTACAGGGACATTAGACTACTGGCCCTGTGTTTGTAACGAATTTCAGCTTTTCAACTCCACTTCCTAAAAGAGTTCCTTGGATATGAATTAGTCTTGTTCATTTATATATGCAGACAATTTGCTTCATTGCCTAGGTAAAAGTGCCTAATCATCACCAAGCCATTCTCATCAAAGAGTAACTGCTATCTTTTACCAGTAGTTTCTCAAAAGTTTCTGTGATAAAACTGGAAAAATAGGTACAGTCTCTCATCATAACTACAAAATGACAACACAGTCTCCACCTCAAGAAGGTTGGTACATCTAATGTTCTGTTGCACAAATATTTCGTCAAAATACAATGAACTTCAGATTAATATCTACATAAGATAAGAAGCAGTAACACAGAGGAAAAAAAATGTCCATCTTAAAGCAGAATAAGCCAAAACATAATTGCTAAAAATCTTGAAAAAACCTGCAAAATCTTTCATATAAGATTCCAGACAATTAGATCATGCTGTATCTCATGTTAGTGCAATCTTACTCTAAAGCCAGTCATAATGGGCTCAGCCCACTTTGAGGACAACACTTCCTTGGCATAGAGTTCTATACCCACTTCTATATGATCCCTTGTTATACTTTTTTTTGCCTCCAGTGGCAGAGACAAGATGGTATGATAGAAGACACCTTGATTCTATTTCAGTTTGGTTTTACAAGTATGAAACCCACAAATAAACAAGTATACACCAGCTTCAGATCAAGGACAATGTACGGTAATTTGGACACATTAAACAGCAGCAATCACAACCATCCAGCAGTGCCTCACTACTTGAAAAGATCTCAGCTAACTTTAAGAACTTAATCTTGCCTTCAAAATACTTATTCAGTTAGCTTTAAGCACTTTTAAACACTCAGATGTTTGGGATGATTTCAGGAATAAGGAGTTTAGTTAGAATGTATTTGTTGACTTAGGAATCTCTTTAATTATATTTTTTATTGTTTATTTTAATGACTTTTAATGTGATACTTAATTTTTAATACATAATTAATAATTAATAGTAATAAGAAATCTGTAGTACATAAACTATAGTAATACACAATGGAGTTAATAAGCAAACCTGAAATAAATCAGAAAACTCTTACCCCAGTATCTTAGCACAATCATCATAGTATTTCATGGAGTTTTTCACAAAACTGAAGCCATTCACATCACAGACATACGACTGTCCATTAGCACGTAGCAAATCAAAGCCACAAACCGTTTGCTGTTTTTAAGAATAAAAGTTCAAGTGATTTAGGATTGCTTATTCTAAGCAAACTTTGTATTTTAACAGGTAATTCATCTGAAAACACGACGAAAACATGACACATTTTAGACTTAGTATCTTTGTCAATTCCATGTTAGGTTCACCCACATCATGCAAACATCTTCCTGTTTTTAACTTTCTATCCCCAACTTGATTTTATCCTTCCTGCATATCTCTAGCAGTATTAGTACTGAAGGTCAAGTTCACATGAGCACAAACTTCAAGATTTACAGCAATGATGGGCCTAAAAATTCCCCTTTCTGACAGTGGTTTGCTGCTACATATAGTTTTTAAGGATGGCAGGCAAGAAATTACAAAAAAATTGAAAAACCATTTTTGTCAAAATTTGACAAGATAGTTTTGACATTTTGACATACATGATAGTATTTGAGAAGACACTGTTGACATCATTAGGAGAGGATACTAGAAGCTACTTCAACTGATTACTTTTTAAGACCTCAAAGCTCACTTTGCTGATAGAGGCTCACAACCTACAGGCTCCAGAATGCCATCACAGTCACACACAGGTAAGGAGACAGACTGAAAGTCTTTTTATAAAACAAGTGAAAGAAGGGTAAGAGACTGAATGAAGTTTTGATCAAAGGAATCCTTATAACTATACAGCAATCTTATAATTATACAAGAATGGAAACTATCAAATTAATACCAAATTATTCAAATAAGTACCTGATCATGTCAGTACCAAATTAACAATTAATTTTATTACAAATTACAAATTAACAATGTATATACTAGGTAACAAAAGTTATAAAAATTTTTCTGAAACTGTGTTTTGCCAACTTAGAAACTATTATCAAAATGTGTGAAAATATTATACTTAGAATAGATACCCTGTGGGCTAGCAAAGCACAACAGCAACTGTAAATTCAGGAAACTAATGCAACACAACTTATCCAGAACTTTTCAACACATTAAAGGAAGAATCCTTCTAGATTAAAAAAAGATCTGGATATGGAAGTTTAACTTTTCATCTTCCTAGGAGTTCTGCAGCGATTACCAGTGCTGGCTCATGCACTAAAACCCTACAGAAGTTTCACATAAAAAACAATTAACTAAGTGTTTGATCAGATAGGAAAGCAATCAGCTTACCTTAAAGGCAAGGCATACTTTCCAAGCAATTAACTTCTCTCTTGCATTCAGGATGACTGGATATCTCACTTCTTTTCCTTCGCTATCTCGTTCTACTTTGCCGTCCAGAGCTGGAGACTTCCGGGCCTCAGCGTGAGCGTAGTCTGGACCTACTGTGTACACCTGTATTGAAAAACAGGACCTCTTGATTCAGTGTAATTAAATTATGTTGCATAAATTTGCAAAATGTATGCATATAACTCAAACATGACAACAACATCAAAAGATACTAGCTGCTGTCGTCATTGAAAACGTCACACTAAAGTATCTTCCTCAGAGGCATTCTCTGCCTTCAAAGAACACACATCATTTACTGACAGCCTAGGATAAAACAAGAAAAACAGTCATTATAAAACTCAATGAATAAAAATTAATTTCTCAGTTATGATGGTACAGTGATGTAAATGTTTTCTTCTCCAAAACATTTGCAGAACAGGTTAATTTAAGAATTATTTCAGTTTACTTATTATGGAAATCTGGCTGCAGAACTAAGTGATTCTCTTAATTTAAAAAGTATGTTTATGTTTTAGACAGGACTAAACAAAGCAAATATCTGCCCAGCTTTAAGATGACAAGGCAGGAGCTTGAAAGAACAATTGTGTTATTTCTCTACTGCAGTTTTGATGCTCACTGAACGGTTTGGGGCATATGCTAGAAGAGATTTGTCAGCAGCTCTCAAAAATAGGCTACAGTTTCTTTAATTAAAAAACAAACTCCAAGCATTGATAAAAAAAGTATTCAACTAAAGCGATGACTGCCAATACTGCCAATTAAGTGAATTCAGGCAAGACAGTGAGTTTAGTGAAAATGCCTAATAAAAAGCTGATAGTCTTGTTAAAAGTCCATTATTTATTTGGGGTGTTAAAAGCCCACTGCTGCTTGATGACTAAACTACAGCTAGTCAAAATAGTCCCTACCCCTCAAGCCATTTGCATTTCTTCATGTTGCAAAAAACTTTCAGGAAAGTTTGTAAAGCTCTTACACAAACATCTGTAAACACAAATTAACCTACTGCAAAGTGTTGCACAGAATAACCTTCAGAGCAGTACACCGCAGCATTTTTCTGAGAACATGAAAAGAGTATCCTCCTCATGTGCCACTGAGTGATATCAAGAATTTGACTGCAATTAATTAAAGGGCTTTTTGGATTAGACGTCACACTCTCTGCACCTGCACTTTTTTGTCTAAATATGGTGATCTCGTATGTATTGTAAAACATTGGTTTCACATGCTTTGAAATGGGCTTAAAATGGTGTAATAGGTTGAACCTGAGTTGATTGATGGGCTTTTGGGCCAATCGTGCTTTTGCAATTTTGCATATAAAAATCCCGTGCACGGGTGGGAGATCTCTCCGTGTTTCTTGCCTTAAGGGCCGAGGAGTGGCCAAAGGCAGAGGGCTCCGGGCCCAGGCCCCGGTCCGGGCCAGGCCCCCACCTTGACCCCTCAGTGCGGCAGTGGCGCAGGGCCGGTCCTCCCACGAGGGAAAGCCCTCCCGGCTCCGAAAGGCAGGTGCAATCGAAGCTACGTGGCCGAGATGATCTGAAGCCACCGAGGCCTTGCATGGAGCCGGCGGGGCACCCTTGCATCCAGCACAGCTCTCGTCAAAGCCGAAGAAACACCACACACCACAGCCGACGAAGACACCTTTTCTTTCAAGTCAGTGAGGAAAGAAGAGAAAAGTAAAGTCAGTGGCACGAAGCTGAACACAGCGACCCCAAGGTCAGAAACAGAGGGGAAGAGGTGAGACCACGTGAGATGGCAGCTAGATGGCGACAGGAAAAGAGGGCTGTCGCGCTTTTGGCGCGGAGCTTAAAAATGCTTCTTGCAAAACCATAGAAAGGACTTTAATCCATTTGGAGAAACCTGGGGCGATGGGAAATTCTTGTGCAGCCCGTGACTTTAAAGAAAGGCCCACGCCAGGCCATATAGAAGTTGTGAGAAGCTGTTAGACATTCGAAGCAGAAAACCTTTGCTTTCAGGCTGACATAACTCATCTTTAAAAGACTAAAACCACATTTTCTCCTGTGGCCCGTGACTTGGCAGTGTGGGAAGACTGCAAAAGATTCATGGGAGAGATACCTTTTTCACTTCAACAGATTTTCTCCGGGCGGGACTGTTAGTTTGTGAAAATTCTATGGCACAGTAGAAGAATCTCTTTTCCTTAAGCATAGAAAAACTCTTAAAGTACAACTCTGACCAAAAATCCCATGTTCTTGCTTTGTTTTCACTTGTGAGAGGTTTGTAGTAAAGAAAGGCACTGGGAAAGGTGTTTAAAGGTTTGCCTTAATTTCTTATAATTTCTTTTTTTTCATTCTGTTAGTAATAAACTTTCCTTTATATTGCAACTGTTTAAGTGTGGACCTTGTTTTGCTCCGAAGTTTCTTTACATTTTCCTCAATAAATCCATATTCCCCTTATGCATATAATTGGATTTCATGTGTTTGGCATTTAAACCAGCATCAAACAGTCAGAATAAAAACAAAGAAAAAGGAAGTTATCTTCACACATGGCTGGCTTAACATGTATTTTGTTATTGCTCTGTTTTAGCATTCTCTTATGGTACCTAATCTTTACCTCTGTTAAGAACTTAAATTAACGAAAGAGTGAAAATTATTACAGATAAGGTCCACAAAGGTTATTTTCTTTGACTTAATAAAATTTTAGCAAGTAACTTTTGTTTATTCATTAGTATACTAAGATCTATTTCAGTGAGGTTTCTTTCTAACCTTTAACCTTCAGATAAAATATCTATGCAGCACCTGTTAGCATGGGAAACAAGATGATGTTCTGGCACTAATACAATACAAAAAAAGAAAAACAATATGTTGGGTAGCAAGCCTCCAGCACTTGATTCTAACAATGCAAGCATGGCTGCTGTATATTACAAGTACTATGTTCAGCTAGAATCAGAATTGCATTCTTTACTTATGAACCGTATTAAAACTCAATTAAAATGAATCTTTGACAAAGATACACTATTATCTTTAAAACTGACAAGCTCTTTGAGCACTTGACTGTTCTAAATATGAATAAGAATGCACAGTTATCATACCTTCACATCAGTTCCATCTGTAGGCATGAATTCCTCATAAATATAGGAGCCTGTTTTTCTCACACTGCTTTCAGGAGAATAAACACTGCTTCTGCTGCCAATCTGAAAGACATATTTTTCCATTAAAAAACTCAGAGGGTACTGCTAAAGAAACTTTAAAACTACCTAAAACAACACACTTCTACTCAGAAAACACTTCCTGTACCAAATGAAGCAAGCTTTTGACCATTGCCAAAAGATTTTTTAAGATTCTAAAAGTACATTCATAGTGTATGCTAAGAATCTGCAGTAGCTAACAATCTGCTGCAAGAAACCTAGGTCTTCATTCAATCTACATGTTCTCCTGAAATTAATTTCTCTGATCTGCCCCTACTCCTAAGGAAGCAGGACATTACACAATTACTCTGCAATCCTGTTAAACACCTACTGCTTTTCAATAGTTTTAGTACCATAACCTCACCTTTCTAAAGAGCCTCTGGCTTCCACCCCCAGCAGATGTTGGATAATAAATGTAAACATTGTGGTCTTCAGCACTAACTGGCTTTTCTACAAAGGGCTTCTGGAAAATTTCTCCATTTACTTCTACATGATCTTCTCCTTCAATCAAGTTGCATTCTGAAGAAACAGTGCAAAGAATAGAACTGTAATGGTATACTAATGGCATGCAATTATTAAGAGATCTGCATTAATTTTGCAGGTTGAAATAATAATATTGTATTACATCTTTGTTTCTCTGATTTGTTACTGACTGCACAATGACTGATGATTACATGCAGTATGTTTGCTGTACCATGTCTGTATTATGTTATTTAAATACTGTATTCCCTAATTTCTGTTGATTCCCTCAGTGTCAGACAGGAAATTGTCTCCTGCAGGTGCATAAGCTGCATAAGGTGGCATATTTTGGAAATGTTTTGAAGAGAGGGAAGCGCTGTTTGTCTTCTTTTTTCAGTGCCTTTCTCTGAAATATCAGAAAATACCAGAGAAATATCAGAAATATATGGCAGGTGAGTATGGTGTGGTGCCAGATGCCACAGCACTTTCCATAGGGTTAGAACTGTCTCACACTGTGTGATTCATGTAGTCTGCATGTAAGATTAGGTCCTCTGGTATCAGCAATCAGGAATCTGGTATTCAATACTGGTTAACTGCAAGCAGCAGCTTTTATTTCACTTTTGAAGCAAAAATGTGTCCTTTTTTCCCTAGATCACATAGACATTTTAATGCAAAATTCCCTTGACCTGTCATTGCAATCTCTTACTGTTGCTTAAAGTCTTTATTTTAGTAGAAAAAGTTCAGTTTGGTTCCAGGCACACAAAAAATTAATTCCAGTTCATATTCATAGTACACCATCTGGTGATATATCTAGAATAGGTTTCCAGTATATGGCTGCTTATACTCAAAAGGGGAAGTATTCAACAGCCTGACTTGTTTCTGTCAATATTACTTTCCTAAGGAAAATTACTAATAATTGTGGTTAATATAACATCCTGAATGCTGCTGTCTTTGATGACATATTAGAATCTCAGCTTGAGTAAGGAGGCCCCTATATTCTAGTTGTTTCATGATGTCTTTAAGATGTATGGTGTCAGAATCATACTTCTCAGTTGCATACTTGTACTGCCTTTGGCTGGGATGGAGTTGATTTTCTTCAGAGCAGCTGGTATGGTGCTATGTTTTGAACTTGTGACAAAAAAGTCTTGATGTTTTTGTTAATGCTGAACAGTGCTTACACAGCCTCAACCTCTTTTCTAATTCACATATTGTCCCCCACAGCCAGTAGGGGTCAATCCACAACACTTTAAATGCTGGTGAAGACATCAAACTCCAAAAATTAATTGTCTAGGCAGTGAAATTTAGCTTTCCACTATGTACATACAGTTCTCCAGGGGAAACAAAGAGATGCTAATGGTTGATAGTTTATCTCTTGTTCTTTTTACCTTGGGGATTGTTTGGATCACGGTTCAGAACTGCATAGCGAGGAAGTAAAATGCCTTCAGCTTTAAGAATACCATAGACTTCTCTTCTAAAAGAAAAGAACAAATATTGCACAATGAGCCAACAAATCCTGCTGATACTTGCATTTTATAGTCCATGAGTAAAGGAGGAGAAAAATAACCACGAATTTTTTTCAAATCATACAGGGTAAGGTTAAATACATAATACTCATCTTATTAGTCTACTGACTAAAGTCTACTGACAGCTTTAAAGGTCACTGACACAGCTGTACCTTTGCAGTCATCTCTTCAACATCAATAAAAACACACTTTGCAATGCCAGACCTTTCCTTTCTGGCAGTGCAACAGACATTTACACAAAACAATTGTCTTGTTAAAGGAGATTTTCAACTGTTCATGGCAAAGTTTATACAGAACAGTAACTGAAGGCATCCAAAATAAGTCTGCTCACTGTTCAGAAGGCTCCAGTGTTTATGTATTTTGCTCACTATTAATAGTTTTATTAATGTTTGCTATGCATGACCTCAGCTTAAAAGAAAATTCACTTTCAATAACCACATGACCTTTGAGTACCAACAACTTCTGTTAAGTATCATCTTTACAGAAAAAAATACTGTAAATCAAATGAATTCTACAATTATAGGAGCTTGTACAGCTGCTATACATACCTATCCTATATGTATTTTAAGAGTTTAAATTTTTTATTTGCTAAGCTTTAGAAAAAATGCATCACTGAATTCTAACTTGGTAAATTTTCAGACACATCAATGTAAAAGCAGCAAAAAAAAAAAACCCCACACCTAAAGACACATCCCAGAAAACTATGCACACATTAATAATGTGAAACATTCACTGTAATTTTATTTAAACCCCTGTAGAATCATGGAATCACAGGATAGTTTGAATTAGAAGAGATGTTAAAAATTATCTAATTCTAAACCCTCCACCATGGGCAGGGACAATACACTGGAAGTGTTGCTATGCAATAACAACAAATTTTGATAGTCTCTGACAAAAATGGCTTGCTTTAAAAGGTGATTAGTGTTATTTACCTGTCTTGTATGTGATACTGCATATTCAAGTCATTGATTACAAATGGATTCCTGAGTTTTGCATAAGCTACTGCTTTGTCCAGTGGAAACCCTGTTTATTAAGACAAACAAATTAAAATTACAAGACACGTTACCAGTAAATAGTTTGGAACCTTCATATTAGATCACTATTTCCACTGGCTTCAGAAGTATTTACCAGTGGAACAGCTGTTTTTATATTGTGTCAGACAGGACTTTCTTAAGCAATGAAAACAGTATCATTTTAAAAAGTTGCATTTCAAAAGTCAGTTGTATTTTATTAAGACAAATTAATCACTTCCTAGGAAAATCCAATAAAACTGCAAGACAAAAAATCTAGAAGGACTTCTTTGAAAGAGCTTAAATAATTTAGATGTCACAAGTATTTATGGCACTATTAGAAGATTTACCTTTAGAGTGAAAAGAAATGAGACAGTCACATAAAGGCCAGTTTTCTACTGGCTCATTCAAAATAACATCCTCTTCAAATATCACCACAGTTATATACTTAAACATGGAGAGACGTTCAAGAATTTCTTTCATTGGTTTGGACTTTGATTTCTTAGCCATTGAACAAATCCCAACTGCGATTTGTCTTTCTGGTGGCTGGAAAAGAGGCAGAGGGGAAGGAAAAAGTAATTATTATGTGTTGTCAACACACAACAGGGTTTTAGCAGCACAGTAGTAGAGCAGGTATTTTCTCTTAAAATTCACGTGCTACCTTTAATTTAGTTTTTAATCAGGTAAATTGCTAGCAGATAACAAAACGCAGCATAACAGTATATCACACTGCATCCTCACAAAAAATGCCTCAAGAGTGAAAATGTTTAATAGCTCTGTATTACTTTTTTTAAGTATTGTTACCAGGAACAAACAGACATGATCAAAGGCTAAGTGAGAAGTGTTGAATCTGAACAAAATCATACTTACGGCTTACTCTGACATTAACAAGTAATTGATTTTTCAATTATGTCATTTTTTAATTTCTAGTTAACAGTCACAAGGCTTCTCATCACCTAATATTCCAAGTGAATGATGAAAAGGAAAACTAGGAAACAAGAAACTACTATTCTAGATTACTGAACTATTTAGTGCGTAAACAGTTTCATTTTTTTTTGTATACTCTGTATTTACTTCCATGTTAAACTTTCACTAATTTCTTTCTCTCAGTGGTATTTCTAAAGGCAACAGCCAGCCTACTCTGCTCTTTAAAGGTGACAAACAACCCACAGAGCAATCCTTTAATTCAACTTACTGCTTTTTGAAGATATAGCCAGCTACCTTTCCTTGCTAAAATAGACTCATGGAATTGAGCTACTTGAGCTGCTAATTTTGCACTGCTACTCTGCATTTCCAAGTTACTTTTAATCATGGGAAGTGCTTTAACAACACTGTCCTGCATTTAAACCTTTTAAACATATTTACAATTAGTGAAAATTTAATCTATTCCATAAAGTGAAATGTTGCAAAAAGAACAAACGAACAGTGTTGGCGTTTTAGGAGTTCTCGTTCTGTTTTTCTTTTTCTCTTAAAGAATTTTTCCCCATACAAGTTCCTAAGAGACAAATTACTGAGCACTTAAGAGAGACAAAAGACCTGGCCACAGGGGGAGGGGTCCAGCTGCCCTCTTTTACCTGGGGTTTTTTTCGAGTGTAGGGCAGAGGTGCCACGAGATTTGAACTGGGAAAAAGCGGGTGGGTACAGCGGCTAGCTCTTGTTCTCTCGGCATTTGGAGGGGAGAGAGGCTGCGTCACCACTGCGGGGTCCTGCCTTCTGCCACCTTCCTTCTACGTGAGTGGAGCTTGCTGGATGGAGCAGCCATTTGCACTGGGACTCTATTTAACACCCTACCTCACTAAAAGAGGGACCTTTTCACCATCTGCTCAGGTGCCTCAGGGGAAAACCCCGGGATCCCAAACGCGCCTTTCCCTGACCTGCTGGGAGCCAGGGCCCTGCCCTCTGCCTCCGCTGTTCCTTTGCTGCTGCTTTGAGGCTTCGCTACACTGTAGCCCCACACCCCCTGCCTGCCCAGGCGTCCCGGGACTCCCGCTGCAGCTCTGGAGTTTGATACATCTCGCCTACCACTCGGGATTTTGTGTTCGTCCCTGCTGTTCCAGCCTGCTGTTCCCGGGGGTCCTGCTGAGGCACCGGGATCGGCTGCCCAGGGGTTTGTGGAGCCTTTCTCCCATCCTTTCCCGGCCCGGCCAAGCCGCCATTGCCGCGTG
>VZTD01003906.1:235366-245893 GCA_013397725.1 Rhagologus leucostigma | reverse complement strand
AACTAAGACAAACAGTTAAAAAAATTACATGATGACCCATGCATAATAAAATTAAGAGTTTGTCTTAAGCAAACTAAAAATTGGTGAGCACGGTGCCAAAATACAATTCAGAACACTTCATAAAGATAATAAACTAAGGTATAATTTAAGATGAACTTAGTATGCACTTTCAATATACCAAGACAAGGAAGAACAAAAGAAAAGTAAAAATCAAAAGTTAACTGTGAAGCAGCTGACAGCACACAAAAGAAAAATTCTCAACAATTTTTTGCTTCCATCTATCCAAATAAATATAACAGAGCCTTATGCCATCTTCAAGTTCATTCCTAGAACCCAAATCAAGTCTGCAAAGCATGCATATCAACCTCAGTTGCCCTGAAACGCTCTAAAATCAAGCACATCTACTTCACAGTTCAAGGTATATTTAATTTTCAGGTATTTTCCAAACATTACTGACAGATCATTATCTGAATATGAACAATTTCTCAATTTAGAACACCATTTCAGTACTAGACTTACATGAGCTAACGCCATTTTTGCAAAATAATGAAATACTGAAAAATATTTTTTAAAAATGTTTTTTAGAAACAATTTTGGAAAAAAATTTGGAAATAATCAAAAATAATGCTCAAGAACAAATAGTAAACATGTCCCTACAGTACTTACAGAGTCATACTCTTCCTCCTCTTCTTCCCCATGGTCATAGAAGTGTTCATAATCTGTAGATCTCGCTGAATCCAACAATCCTTCTCCATCTTCTCCACCCACAAAGAATCGGGGAGGATCATTCTCTGTCGCATTAACAGACATGGTTACAAGACCTATAGAAATCTATGTAAAAATTGCAGGCACTCTTGCAGCTGAGATCCTGGGCATGTTTCCCGCTGACTCAGGAACACCGAAGTCCCCTGCTCTTTGATGTTGCTTGAGCAGTGTTGCCACTGTGATTGCGTTGTTTACCAGGCACTGTTTAACTGGTTATCATCTGCTCATTACTGATTAGAGTTGCTGCTCCAAGAAACCCACAATACGCTGCTGCTTCCCTGAGATGGTATGACTTTTTAACCTACAAGTAATAGACAAATAAAAAAAAAAAAAGACACACTTGATAAGGAGAGATAAAATAAACTCTTCTCATTTAGAAAAAGTGTTTGGACATTTACATACCTCTGAGCAAAGCATTAGAAATAAAATTGCGCATCACACAGTCTACACTTTTAGAGGTATGTTTAGAGCATGGGGAATAGTTTCAAAATTATTATCAAACTACTGATGTATAAATTTTAGAAACAGTATAACTCACAGAAGTAAAAGCTGGCAAATGCATTTTTTTCCTAACTTAGAAAGGCTACTAAAGTGGAGGGTACATATTTTACATTAAAAATACAACAAAAATATTCTCCAATACTTAAAATATTTAACTCACTACCCATGTCATCGGCTGTTTTTTCCACTACTTTTGTCATCAAATGGCAATGGCAAACAGACAGTAGTGCTAATGAAAAATATAAAGTCACCATAAGGACTATTAAAAAACTCCTAGTCTTAAAACTCAAGTGAATCTTTTCTATGAAAACAGAACGTATGCAACAGCTTGCAACAAAGTGTTGCCTTATTTTCACTCTGAAAAATTAAAAATTACAGAGATGGACACTAGCACTGCCTTCTGACAAAAGGACTTCTAACCACTGATGTAGCAGTGAACACATATTGCACCCTTTTAAACTGTCATCTGAAAATAAAATATTGGCAAAATAATTTGTACACAGAAACAGACCCACAGATCAGGCATCTGTTGTTTTAACTACGTAACTGATGCTGGGAGATGTATATGGCCTTATAAGATTAATTATAATGCATCGCTACAACTTAGAAAATTAACAGAGAGTTACTTGTTTAGAAGTATCATCTGATCGAACGGGTTAGGTTGTTTATTTGTCAGGTCATTACGCAAGTGCCATTCAACAGTGATGTCTCAGCAGAACTGAATTTGTTTCTAAGTATCATTCAAAATGACTGCGGCTGTCCTATGAACTAAGTGAAGCAATAGTAAATGCCCAGTGGTGGTCAACCATTCAGCTTCCTGTAAAGAGGAATGGTAAACAAGGCAAAAGTTGCCGAGAGAAGAATCTGTCCTAACTGAGAGGCTAGGTGTGGGTCAACAATACAGGAACTTCAGACCCAGAAATTGAAACTGAGGTCTGAGCAGAAGGATCCTGGGCTGACAGAAGAGGCTTAAAAAGATTTATTTCTTAAACCTATTTGCTATGTATCTGTTGTCCTTCAATTCTGCTAACAAAAAATTACTTTCCCTTAGAATGTGAAACTGTAGCTGTTTGTCCTTCAAGCAATAAGAACATGATGAAATTTCAAACACCTAATTCATCTGACTGTCACAAGAGTTAGAAATTGGGTGTTGAGGGAAATTAATCCTGTTTATGACATGGTAAAGAAAGAGAGCTTTCCAAATCGTATTACTAGCAAGCTTCAGAAAGGCAGAGGTTATTGCCAACATGTACTGGCAACTAACACAGAATTTTGTAAAGGTATTAAAACAAAAAAAGACGCCCCCAAAAACCCCTGATAAAGCCTAAAAATGAAGATCCTCTTGTATCACCTTCCATCACCTTCCAAATCTGTACATTGGAAACCAGTTTCTTAACAGCTTTTTAAAACTTAAGATTTTCTCATAGAGGAAGAACAATGACTTGAAATAAGTAAGTGGAAGGTCTTAAAACAAGATTTTTAGGTCTTCTTTCCCCTACCTATTCCTGTAGTACGCTTTGTGAGAGCAGCAGAAGTTACAAAGTTTGTGTGCAGTTGATGACTGGTTATTTCATGCAGATGTCTGGCACTAACCAAGTCTCTCTAGCCCAAAAGGATTACTTCTAAAAGCAAGTAAAACCCACACAAACAGATCGAAGGGAAAGAGCAATATACTTGTCTACAAATGACACAACGATACAATCTGACACACTTACTTCCCCAACAGACCTATCTGAAAACTCATTGTTCTGCTACCTTCCTCATTCAAGAATCTGGAGACTGTTGGTGTTATGAGTGGCAAGTACAGTGCAGCGGGGCTTCATTTGCGGAAAACAGATTTTGAACAGCCACATAGTTTGCCTGGAATTAACAAATTATTTTATCCAAGATTAACATTGTTCACTCGTTTGAAGGCGAATGAATAACTAGATTGCCACTCCATGCTACTGTCACTATGCCCCAGTGTCTTCATACAGTTTGTAAAAGTAACACCAAAGGCAACGGATCAAAAAAGAATACTGACATTTTTCAGGCTTATAAACTACTGCATGAACTCACTGAATCGCATATAAACTGCCATTCTGACTGCTGATGGTTGCCAGCTTATCTCCCTGATGGCAGATGCTGTAAGCTACTGTCATTACCATAAATTTGTGTCAGGATACATTAAATAAATTATCTATTTTTTACACTTAATGCCTTCAGAGATGGGAATTAAAATTCTTTTCCCCAAATGCTACAATAAAAATTGAGATAATCCCCTTCTTTCTTGTGGTATGTGACATAAAAATAAACCAAGAAAAGGGACAAGCAAAGAGAAATACTAAGTGACTGCAGCTACAGTGAACAACTTACACAAGTCTCCCAAACACCATCTACAGTTATCTGACATCAAAAATGCAATAAGAGCGCACTTGAGTAAACACATGGTTCTCTAGCTGTACGCCAAGGAGAAATAATAAATGGCAGAGCAAGAGGATGGAACTGTCTTCCTGCTTCAGAAGTACTATCAGTGCTGATTGGAGAAGCTTCCAGTACACGGTGCCCTATGAAGAATTCCATCTTGCTGCCCCTTGAGCCTTTAACAGTCTTCCCAGCACCATTTTTCTGTATTAAGAAGTAAGCAGCAGCAGCAATATAAGTGGCAGAGATACTTTATGGTATATGTTCTTGCACTTGGTGCATGAGCATAAGCCTCATTAGACAGTGAATGTTAGAAAATTACGAACTCATCTCAGCCATGAACGACTGCACTGTAAACAAGACAAAACCCAAAGCTTCGTGTTGAAATACACTGACCTATTTCCAAAGAGAACATCGAGAACATCCAGACAACCATCTCCTACCGTGCAATGACCTCTCCAGGTAAAATTAACTAGACTACATTCTGTTTAGACCTCACCTGTTACACAAGGCTTATCTTTAACAGCTTACAGATTAAAAAATCTTCACTTTTCTGAAGAAATATACTGGTATTCTTAAAAAGACATTCAACTAAATGTGTGGCCTGTCTACAACATGATATGTCTTGGCCAAAAGTGCAAGAAACGCCCCCCGCCCCCCAATCCCAAAAAAAGGCTAAAACACCATTCTAAATAAATAAAATCAGAGATTCTGATAGCCTGTGCCCTGCACTCCAAGTTCTGTGTTTACTCCAGTGATGCTCTACAGATTTTTCTTCTAACAAAACTTTTCTCCATTTCTACAAGAATATTCTAAAGGAATTCCAAAGCATATTCTGAAAGAGTAAGCCAAAACCCAGTCCTCACTCTGTTAACAGATACATTCCCAGTTTTCCTGTCCTCATTCCACATGTTTCAGCAGCTCAGGAATCCAGCCCCAGTATTTCCCATACTTAGAGCATAAAGATTAGTATTCCAGTACCTGTCAGCAACAAATCAGCTAAACACAGCAGCAGTGGTCTAGACAGTCATGAAAAACAGGGCTCAAAGTTTTAACACTTACATTTTGAATACTAATAAGAACATATACAACTCCTGTACAAACAGAAGCATTTCACCAGATTTTCTTCTGTGTCTCTGTAGCCATCAGAAGAACAAATATATACTTTCTATACTGCACACTAATGGAAACTAATGGAACAAAACTATAGTGAAAGTGCTTCTTATCTGTTATCTCAAGAAAAAAAGACAACACATCATACATTAAATAGTTACAAAACATTTCTGTATTACCAACCACTCAGGAAAACAACTTTTTAAAATGCCACTATATCAAAACAGTGACATTTACATTGTGGAATTCATCAAACAAATAACAAAGAATCACAAGTAGTGCTCATCCATTACATGATTCTGTACATATATATATACATAATAGTAATGAAACAGACCACTGCCCTGCACTCTACCCCCATATTGCTCCTTTTAAAGTTTAAGTTTTTACCACTGTAGGCATATTCCAACTGTGTCCCTTATTAGCTTCCAGCAATTTAAATTATTTCATTAAAACCCACATAATGTTAACAGCAATTTTTCAGATAGTCTCACCTGAGTTGGTTGGACAAAAGGTTCAGCATCTTCCTGCCCTGCTAGAACCACTACAGCTAATATTTTCATTAACAGTACACTTAACAGCAAAAATGTTTGCCTGACTCCTGCTGAGGCATTTTATCCATTTTAAAATTCCAATTCTGCAGTATAATTTATGGTGTAAGAAACCACCAGAAAGCCAGTTTGTTGGGTTGCTGGTGACGCAAGAAAGTATGAGGAGGAAACAATGTAGAAGCAGAGGACAGACAGGAAGAAGACAGGACCAGTGGAATCTGACAGCTGAGAGCACCAAGTGCTGCAATCCCAAGCAGTCTCCATGCATGTATGACACCTTTCCACAGATGATTCAAAAAAAGTTGATAATACTTCAAACTTAAATGTGAGACTTTAGAACTACTAATAGGAGCCCATACTCGAGAATAGCATTTCTTCAGGTCTGACGAACGACCAGGAAGAGAGAAGAGACAGGACAGTCAAAACGCAGAGAGGGAAAGGATGCCAAACACAGAAGCTGCTGAAGACAATGCTGTCAGCAAACCATACATGATTTGTTTACTGCTGTTCCTTACACAGCAAGAGATACATATTCTCTCCAATTTAAAACTGGACAGAATTTAAACACAAAATTTCTATTGCGTCATGTAATCAATAATAAAAAAATTAACAGATGTTGTTCTGTTCTACCACATATCCTGTAAGATGCTGAGCAGTAGTTGTCAGCACATTACTGAGATGGACTAAATCTAAAAAAATATGTTGAGCCGCTCTATCCCAATATCTCTTAACCACAAGGAATGTTATAGTTACTGCCTGATAATATTTTTACACAATAACAAAACCTCAAACCCAAACAATCTAAACAAACAAACCAACCAAACCCTAACAAATCAGAACCCACAAAGAAAAAAATCAAACAATAATCACAGAAAATTAAAGGGCATATAAGGGTTTCAAATAAGTACTGGAATTTATAAGGTCCAAGTATACTACACAAAGCCGAGAAAAACCTTCAGCTCTCTTCATCAAATACAAACTTCAAGAGGCTTAAGAAGTTTATCATCACCTTCAGTAATGCAGCTCTGCTCAGTAACATCAAGCAAGAAACTCCATTGATGTGCAAAATAAGAGACAAGAAATAGGCTAAAAAAGGGTAACAAAGGAAAAAGATTATTATAAAGTCTACATCATACAGCTTTACAAGAATGAAGTCACCTGCTCTGATCTTGCATCAAACACTCAGCTCTAGATTTCAAAATATGCTAACACATTCCCTAATCATGACAAGAATCTCCCAGAAGAGAAGATGAAAAGTAGCCTTTATTTGTTGCTTTTAGCCAGACACTGATTCTGCCTACAAGCCAAGCATGGCTCTCAGACTGCCACATAATCTATGCAAATGACAACTGTGAACACGTTAAGTTCTTTCTGTCTGTGGGAACATTGCAAATATTTTTTATAATGTTCCAAAAGCATTACTGTGTAGTAGTTTATGCATTACTCCACCAGAAAAATTACATTTTTCTCCCATTTCAGAAGAGACTATCCACCTTTCAGTTTCACTGTACTGAAACCTGAAAAACCGTTCTTAAGAATAAAAGGAGTCTTCCTTGCCAGGTAAGTGCCTGCATTGGGTTTACCTGGTAAGGCTTTGGCCTTGGTCAGTGGGCTGCAGGGGTGGCTTCTGTGAGAGACACCAGAAGCTGTCCCCATTTCAGACAGAGCCAGTTCCAGTCAGCTCCAAGAATGGACCTGCTGCTGCCCAAAGCTGAGCCCCTCAGCCATGCTGGTGATGCCTCTGCTATGAGGTATTTAGGAAAGGGTAAAGAACACTGCACAGCAGCTGTGAGGGGTGAGAGTAACTGAGAGAAACAACCCTGCACACCCCAAAGTGATTCAGAAAGGACATGTAGGAAGTGCTCCAGGCACTTAAGAGATACCCCTACAGCCCACTGTAAAGCAGGCTGTGCCCCTGTAGGCCCATAGAGGTCCACAATGCAGCAGAGATCCACCTGCAGCCCAGAGGGAACCCCACACTGGAGCAGATGGATGTACCCTGAAGGAAGATGTAGCCCACAGAGAGTCTGTGCTGGAGCACCTAGCAGGAGCTGTGGCCCACGGAGAAGACACATGGACAGGAATGCTGTTCCAGGCTGGAGCCCTGTTTTACCGAGGGGATCATACTCAGTGATCAAGTGGTTCTATGCGGACAGATAAATTAATATATTAGAAAAGTTATTAAAAAATGTGTAATTGTATAGTAAAGAATCATAGAATGGTTTGGGTTTGAAGGGACCCCAAAGATCACCCGGTTCCAAACCCCTGCCATGGGTAGGGAGCCTTCCACTAGACCAAACTGCTCCAAGCTTGATCCAACTCAGCCTTGAAGACATCCAGGGATGGGGCATCCACTTCACTGGATAACCTGTGCCGGTGCCTTACCACCCTCTCAGTAAAGAATTTCTGCATAATATTTAATCTAAATCTCTCTTTCTTCATCCTAAAGTCATTCCCCCTGGTCCTATCACTACAGGCCTTCGTAAATAGTCCCTCTCCAGCTTTCTTGTACTCAAGTCTCCCTTTAGTTACTGGAAGGTGCTCATAGAAGGCCATTAAATTTGTCAAATTTGCCTTAGTGAAGTCACACTAGCTGTCATCCATCACCTTCTTATTTTCCAAGTGCCCCAGGAGGATGTGCTCCAAGATTTTGCTTAGTAAGCATCTGGTGGCTAATGAATGTGTTTTCTGGGAAAAAAAAAACTACTGCACTGTTACTGACACTCCACCTTCAGCAGTAATGTATACATGCAGATGCTTTTACCCACACTTTTCAGCTTGGTGGTTAGGACACTCTTCTGATAAACAGAAAACAGGGAGTTGAAACCTCCGAGACAGGAGAGAACAGAGATAGTATTTGTTCTGTTCCATTCAACTGTTCTAACCACTAGGCTACCATAATCCAACTTCATTTTCTCCATCCAGCACCATGTGGGTTTTTGTTGGGGTTTTTTGTTTGTTTGTTTTCTTTCGTTGTTTCTTTTTAAGGTGGCCTCTGGATTGCTTTTTACAGGAGAGGCTTGCTGATCAGCATGCCAAGCAGAAGACAGGTCTTAGTCTGACAAATCTTACCAGTGAGACACATCCAAACATCCACTCTCAAGCATCAGGAATCCAGAAATACCCGCCTTACTGGCATTTCCTACTGGAAACAACTCTGCTCAATGTTACTGACAGGAGTACCTAACATTTCTCAAAATTCTGTATAGCCAGGCTAGCTAACAAGCTTCAGTTGCCTAAATCTTCTTCTGGGGACCCTTATTATTTTCCAAGAACAAAAGATGTTTGTTCCAAAAGTAATATCCAGTCTGATCCTCTGTACTACAGTATCTTAGGGGACAGAAAACTAAGAAGAGTTGTGCCGTGCCATGTACACCAGGAGTCTGTTAAGAGGCCAGCTTTGCAGCAAGGAAATACACGCCTTCTAGGTTCTTGATGAATCTTTCTAGTCTTAAAGCACAACTGTTACACTTCTCAAACAGTAATTACTTGGCTGATTTCCCCATGTCTGCTTTCTCTCCCAGTAATTATATAGTTAGTTAGGCAAAGTATTTCCAGCAATTTTGAATTACCAAACCTAAACTGAAATAAATTTTCAATGGGTCTTTTCCTGACCAAGTTCTTTGCTTGCAGAACTTATTTTTCCCTAATAGTTCCCCAGCAGAAGGGTGACTTTTCAGCACACATAAAACTCTGAGTTTTATCTCCAAATGCTGCAGTGTCACAGGTATATTTCAACTTTCCGGCTGAAACTGCAAAATAAACCATTACTATCCTTTTACAAAAGTGTTAAAACAGCCTTAGAAGTATAGAAAAACCCACCTGGTAAATATCATTCTCTTACCTTCCAGACAGAAAGGCTGTCTTATTTTAAACTGGCAAACTACACAAACGGACATCTGGCATGTGTTTTAAGTATCTCCTGCACAGCCACAGAATAGATAACCTTCACATTCATTAACCTCCAAGTTCCTTTCTAAATCAAACTCTGTCAAACACATCACATAAAGTCATTTATATCTGAGACAAGTTTGAATGTTTCAGGAAGGCTGGCTTCCAAAATTTTAAAAGATCCCACTCACAGATGTCAAAACAGCTTCTCCAGATTCTCACAAAGAACTTTAATTCAACTTTGTAGAGATGAGAGGTTTTGCAAAAAAAGAAATCTGTACTCAGGTTCATTTGGTTCAGCCTCTGGAGGCCTGATCTGTTCTAACCACAACTGCCAGAAGGGTGAAACTTTTTTTGTTAGAAAGAATCTGACAACCAAGACAAGCCAACCAGTATAAAAATTCGAATTTCTCACCTATTGAACCACAAGAGGCACATTACATCACAATATACCACAAAAAAGTTTTACATAGCAAGAATAGCTTTGTTACTGATTAAATCAAACCTTGTTCACTAAGACAAAGACGGATTCAATAAGAATTTTGATACTCCAACGAAAGAAACAAGCTTGACTTGTTACTTCGAGTACAAAGATGATACAGAAGGGATGCAGCAAAGACGGAAGGTTAAACAGATTAAAAAGACAGATACAACAACGCAGAAACACTGCTACAAACAGCTGTGAAGGGCACACAAGTTAGAAGTAGTTTGTATGAGAAAGAAAACTACTTATTTCCTTGTGGTTATGATACTGATCTCCCCCAGTCTTCCTGCTTGTGGCTAACTACAGCCAACTACTACAGGGAAACAACCGAAGTGCCAAACCTCCAGCATTTTCAAGGCTAACCAATACTCTGTAAAGTTCCCACGTTCTGGAAAACACCAAGAAACAAAGATGAATATTACACAGGACATGCAGTCTATACATCTCTCTCATCTCTGCTCCTGACATGTAATCAATTCTCAGCTTTGGGGCTGCTGCTGCTTTCCCCCCCCCATTTTGATTACAGACATCAATCTCCCTTGCTCCAGCTTATACGATACTGAATTCATCATCAGTTTCTGGGATGTTAACAGAGTGCTCCAAACGAAGAGTTCCAAAAGATGCTCTATCACCTCCCTCCCCAGCCCCGTTTAGGCACGCGCCACCTTTCAACCCGTGTCTATCTGTACCAAAATGCTTCACTTGACACTGACAGCACCGCACGCTGCAACCCCACACACCCGGTGTGCGGCGCCACTGCTGCTCCAGCGAAACCCTGTGCGAGAGCAGAACGACCCAAAGACAAAGCACTGGCCGCGC
>VZTD01003906.1:92786-235324 GCA_013397725.1 Rhagologus leucostigma | reverse complement strand
GTGCCCGCCGCAGCAGCCTTGGGCGTGTCCGAGGAACAGGCGGGGGAGCCCGCGGAGCTCTGCCCACCCCGCGCTCCGGGGCCGGGGCCGGTGCCCACCGCACCGCCCGCGCTGCCCGCCTACCGCGACATCACTTCTCAGGGAAACTCCCGCTCGCCTACCCGCGCTGCCTACCCGCGTCCCGGCCGGGCCAGGAATGGGAAGGAAGGAAAGGCAGGAAAGGAAAAAAAGAGCGCCCGCCTCACCTGCCCGCGGCGGCCCCGCGGTGCCCTCAGGAGGCGGCGCCGCTGCTGGCCCGCCCCTTCTCCTCCCTCCCGCCACTTCCGGGGGCGCCACAAAAGTCTCGGGGAGCCGCCAGGGCCGCCGCTTCCCGGGGGGACTGACCGCAGCGACGACCCTGGGACGGGCCTTGCCAGTTCCTCTGCCGGAGCAGGTGCGTGCCCGCCGAGCCGAGAGGGCGGCGGGGGGCGGCGGCCGGTGGCGGGCAGCAAAAATGTCGCGTTGGCGTCGCTTCGCGCATGCGCGCGGCTCGGCTGTGCGAGGCCCAGGGGACGGTCACTCGCGACCGCCGCTTCCGGCGTGCCGTGCGCGGGCGCGGTGCATGCTGGGGTGTGTAGTGCTGTGGGCGGGAGAGAGGATTCGGAGGCGCTTTTCCGAGAGGAATCCCTGCTGGGAATTCTGGATGGCGGCTGATGCTACTGCGGGCGGCCAGACGCGGCTTCGCGTGCCTACCCACTCGGCCTTATAGGTGCCCGCCCCAGCCTTCTGTCACGTTTGCGAAACCCAGGAGGGATGTAGGCGAGTCTGTCAGTCTGATTAACACGTTTTTGGAAGCACGTTGGGTAGAAAAGCGATGTTTTGAAGCTGTGTACTGGAGACAGCCTGCAAGAGAGCTGGAGAGGGACTTCTTTCGTGGTCATGTACTGATAGGACAAGGGGAAATGGATTCAAAGAAAGAGGATAAGTGTAGATTAGATGTTAGGAAAAAAGTCTTCACTGAGAGGATGGTGAGGCCCTGACACATGTTGCCCAGAGAAGCTGTGGCTGTCCTATCCCTGGAAATGTTGCAGCCCAAGTGGGTTTGGGACTCTGAGGAACCTGTTCTAGTGGAAGGTGTCCCTGACCGTGGCAGCGGTTTGGAAGTTGATGATCTTTAAAGTCCGTCCCAACCCGAACCTTTCTTTGACTGATTCAGGGCTCCACAGGCAATTCCTGTTTCTTGTAGGAACTGCAGCCAGAGGTAGGAGAATTGGTCAAAAGCTGGACTGAAAGAATAGTTTTGCAGTTGGGATTGTGTTTGTGTGTAGGAGAAAATGGGCATTAAAGGGTGAAAGAGCTAAGTGTTAGCAGGTGTGGCTGTTTTGGCTAAACCAATAAAGCCAAAAGACCTCTGTTTATATGGAAGTTTCATTCTCTTTGCCAGAATACTTCCTAGTGTATACTTTTCCAGCTTCAAAGGTACTAAAAATGGATAGCTGATGTTATGTCTTTGATTTTCAGACTACCAGATGCATTATAGTATTGACAGACATAGCATATGAACTATCTGAATAAATAAGAAAACCAGAAGATTTTATAAATCTCTCTTTTCAGGGCTGTTTTGCTTGGCATTTTTTTAGGACTAGGCCAAACAAAGTAAATTAGGTAGTGGGGGAAAAGATTAGTAGGGACACAAGAAACTATATATCGAGGAAGGAAGCTCATACTAGGCAGCAGTCCATCACACTGTTGAAGCACTTAAAAGTTTGCTGGATCAGGATCCTACTAAATTAATATATGTGGGCACTACATAGTGCATTCTTTCTTCATTGGCTTCGTTACCTAAGCTCTTCAAAACCCTTATAACAGAAACTGCCATTGCAGGAGTGTGGATAGGGTGTCTGCTTAGCTGAAGTGCATGCTGTGGTCCTGCTTAGAAGTATCTTGTTGCTGTGCTACTTCATTTTATTAAAATGGCCAATTTTGGGCTCCATGGAGAATATTTGCTGTTTCAGGCAAGTCTCAAAAGTACTAGAAGAATAAAGATTGTTCTGTAACATCTTTTCTTCCCATGTGTGAAAGTCTGTGTCAAGCCAAAAGAGTCCATCATCCCTGTGGTTAAGTGGCAGGTGATACTTGGCTAGTTTTGACTTCAGGTAACTAGAGTGCAGGACTGGCCTTCAGGAAACCTGTGAGTGAAACTTGAATGTGTGCCCCTGGCAGATGGGATATTTTAATTGCCCTTCACCAGTGCTGTTTTAGTCTCAGAAATACTAGTTAATCAACTTCTTTTAAACAACAGAAACATGAATTTGTTTCATGGTAGCCTTACCTCCTTTTCTGCTGTTAGTTATCCAGTTTACCAGCTCAGTGGGTTGATTTAGCATGTGCTGTCAGATGTAAATTTATAGGAAACTGCAGTGTCCTGTGTGGCTTCTCTCTTTCCCTGTTCTGAAACACCCTTCACAGGCAGGATCGTGGTGTTGAAAAGTACATCTGTGTTAGTTCTCTCAGGTATGAAAATTTTACTTTAAAACACTAATGTTGTATGACGAGACTTGGCTGGTTTTGAAAACCAGCTCTAGGTTGTACTAAACGAAGTATTCAGTGCGGCAAAAGTCTTGTCACATTTTGAATGTGAACCTCCTGGCATGCATTTGCCATTGATAACAGCAGTGCTTAGCTCCAGGTGCAAGTTCGAAAAATCACATATAGCATTTTATTTTCTGGGAGGAAAGGACGAAATGAAAGGTGACATAATCACTCTTAAGAGCTCTTTGTCTCCTTCCGACCACCAGCATAGTAAAGGTAGGTGAGGATCTATAAAATAGACATCTTGTCTTACACATTTTGTTTTCAAATAGCTTCACCACATAATGAGATGATGCGCCTTCCACACTCACTGGATACTGTCACTTCCCCATAATTATAAGTCACTTAGCACATACAGCAGACAAACTAGTTACTCTTTTTAGCAGGCTATGTATTGTCACAGTCTGGCATTGGAACAGTGGCAGGATAAGGAAGAAATTTACTTAATGCTGTGGATAAGCAGCATTCACTACAAAATTATGACATGGCAGACTCCAAGCTTGATCCTGCTCCTGCAGACATCGACAAGAGCAGGATTAAACTGCTGTTTCATCTATGCTGCTGGAGCAGATTTGGCAAAAAACCAAACCACTCAAATCAGGTAGAGCCTGCATCGGTAATCCTGCCTGTGAATATTTTGATTTTTCATTATTATGTAATTATTTTGATGCTATTCTTGCTAAACCCAAACATATTCTGTATCAATGGCACGTTTTACTAATTTTATTATTGCTTATTAATATGATCAGGGAAGTCAGCCTGTGTCAAGGAATGAATTGTTACCTCGCATGCAGTCTGCTTTGGAATTTCAAAATCTAATTGTCAGATTGATTAGTGAAAAAAAATAATTTCCATTGATTTCTCTCTGAGGAGTTGTTTCTTTCCTATTTGCCTATGTGGATTTTTCTCTAAGGTGGATCTTTGGACAATCTCTTGCACAACTGAATTTGAGAGGTACCCAAAAATGAGAAGAACAATTTCTTTCTCTCTGGTGTCATTTCCTTCCCCTGTCCAATGAGTATAGTAGAAGTCTCCATTGTGTGGAAATGTTAAAGTTTGACAAAACCAACTCTGCTTAGAACAAAGTTAGTGTTTCAAGCAGTGTTCCTTGTTGCTAAAGTTGATGGTGGATGTGTACAGTGGATGGTGTAACCTCTTCGTGAAGGCTACATAGCCAGGATGCCTCTGAGCTACAAAGAAATCAGTAAAACCTTCTCTGAAAATTTATCTCATAAATTCTGTGCATTTTGTTCAGATTGGCAATGGTTCGTAGTGGAAAAAGTGGTGAGCTCCACCTGAAGCAGATTGCATACTACAAGCGAACAGGGGAATATCACCCGACAACATTATCAAGTGAAAGAAGTGGAATCAGGAGAGCTGCCAAAAACTTTGTTTTCAAAGGTAAAAATTTTCTCTCAAATTATGCCAAAAATAGATACTAAGATGAAGATTTGCTAATAGGAAAAAAAAAAGAGAGATCTTGCCCTGCAGCATTCTGTGATTTTAATAGACATTCTCAATGAGACAAATGCTCTGCAAATCCTTAAATATATAACAGGATATTTGTAGAAATGGAAGTTCAATCTGCTTTAGTCCATTCCAGGACAGGTTTATTTATCTATATAAAAGCCAAACCTTGTTTTATATACTGTAGAAATATGTAGTCGCTGTAATCCATAATTGAAAGGATTACAGAGGGAGAAATAGATCTGCAGCTGGAGACAAGGAGTGCTCCACCCAGTCTGGGGGATGGCTGGGCAGAAGTGTGAGGACAACTTTGCCATCAGTCATCTGAGAGCCTCCAGGCCATTCCCAGCTTTATTGCAGCCTTGGGAGATGTATGAGTTTTTATGAGCCTTTGTCATCTGCTGTGCTGTCTCAATCCCATCAAAACTGCCGATTTAGTGTAGAGAGAAGGCATGGAGGAGGTAAATCTATGACTGTCAGTGTCAGGTTTCTGGCAGGCACCCAACGGCTTCACAAACAACAGTTTCAACACTTCTACCTCCCTTTCGAACGCCAGTGTTAGTTTGTGTTTCAGTCAGGCTTCCTTTGGGAATGGTGTTTGCATTTTGACTTGTGCTTGTAACTCCTCGTGTTCAGAGGAGTTAACAGACATGGCTGAACTAATGGCTCTTTGGAGGACATAATTGAAATGTTTGTAAAGAAAAAGCTGTGTTTACACTAAAGTGAACTTATTGTAATAAATTCTGTTCTGAGTCGTGCTCAGTAGTTTAGTAAACTAAGCAGAAGACAAAGCACTTGCTTATAATTTGCTGGTACTTCTTTCAGAAAACAAGTTGTTCTATGTTGGAAAAGACAGAAAACAAATGCGCCTGGTAATTGTTTCAGATGAAGAGAAGAAAAATGTCCTCGGGGAATGCCACAAAAGTGCTGCTGGCACTCATCATGGTATATCAAGGACACTGACTTTAGTGGAGTCTAATTACTACTGGACCTCTGTAACAAATGATGTCAAGCAGTGGGTATGGCCTCATAGCTACAGGATACTTTATGTAGTCTGTTGCAAGTGTTTGGTAATCCTATGAACTTTGATACGGCAAGTACCCAGGCTGTTTCATGAGGAGGAAATGTGAGCTTGCAATCACACTGCAACTGGTCATTTTGGCAATGCATGGTGGTTTTTTACTCTCTTACTACTGGCTTGCACACCACTATGCTGTGGTGGGGAACCGTAATCTCTTTTGGTAGGCAGGGCGCATCCGGTCCCTGAGAGAGATTTCTTGTGCAAGGACTCTCACATATCTTTGTTAGGATGCAATGTGCCATCATGAGCATATGTGGCCAGAATAGCTGCCAGCAGATAAGAATGTGAAAATGTCTCTGCTTTACAATTAAGTATGTTCAGGAAATAGTTAAACAAATCAAAGCTTGGGAAAGCTCCTTGTACTTCACCCAAAGATACAGGGGCAGGAACCCCTAGCAGAATCTGATCCTTCAGAAAACTGTATGTAAATGTAAGGACATTTGTAAATGTAATGTAAAGCCAAATTACTGTTGCTATCAGCTTGCTGCATCACCTGAATACTTTGAGTTCATGTGCAACTGCTACATGAACTGAAAATGAGTCTTTCCTTTCAATTTAGACTGGACAAAGGGGCTCTGTCCTGTAGATTAAGCTGTTATGCGTGGAAGATTATGTATACTTCCAGGGTTTTTCAGCCACATGGATGAGCCAAAAGGGGAATGATTAGGACTTCCTTTCATTCTCAGCTGCTTCCTGCTTCGTTTAGTATTTACAGATAGTACTGGATTTTAAAATCTGTACTGTGGACTTGAAAGAGCACAATGCTTTCAGAAGGGATAGAACTCAGCTGTGAATTCTTTTACATGTCCCTCTCCTGGCCTTCAGTATTGTTTAGTTTTATTTTGGTTTTATGCTGAGTCTGAAAAATCTAAGGGTAAAAAATTTTAAGAAAGGTGACAAATTTGTTTTGCATTGCCTGTTCTGACCTGATTTACAGAGAAATAGTGGAGATCTGTGATTCTGATGGTTGTCTTAAACCTCACCATCACTTTTTATTGATAACATCTTCCCTGATGTCTTCTCTAGGTGTACGCTTGCCAGCATTGCCAGGCGGCAAAGAACACAACCACCACAGTGCCAAAAACACACCCTATCAAAGCAGAGGACCCATGGACAGCAGTCACTATAGACCTAACGGGACCTTTCAATGTTACCAACAGAAGTCACAAATACATCATAATTATGACAGATTTGTTGACAAGATGGACTGTTATCTTACCACTGCATGACACTTCAGCAGCTGAAATTGCTAAGGCAATCATAAATGTGTTTTTCTTATATGGGCCACCTCAAAAGATGCCTATTGATCAAGGGAAGGAGCTTGTTTATCAGGTAAGTATTCACATGGCTGGTTAATCTCTTTTTTTTTTGGTTGTTTTTTTCCGCTCAATAAAAAATACATTTTCCCTTATGTTAGATTTGAATTTTAGATTGTTTTTGAGAAAGACTTTAGTATTTTTATCTTTAATTGAAAAAGTAAAGAAGTTAACACATACAAAAAATGTCAAACCAATTATTTGCAATTATAATGCTATGCAATATTTCCCAGGGCTTTATTCTTTGTAAAAAGAACAAAGTAAAATTATTTCCTGGCAGTCATAGTGCAGGTGTTGTCACTCACTTGAACTGGCATAAATTTGCACGCTGCAGTCTGATGTATCTCATTCATCCATATTGCCCAGTATAGTAATAGCTAAGGGTATTTTCAACAGTGGTTTACAGTAATTATGAAGGACTTACCACACTTTGTTCCTCTCAGAGATGATGAAGTCATCAGACTGTGATATGGAGGTAATGACAGATCGAGTTAAGCGGCAAAAATGTGTTTAGGAACCATCAGTCACCGGCTCCTAAGCCCTACTTATTCCTTTAGCTCTCATTCACAGTCCTGGTGTGTCCTTTGTGCCAATATGTACGCAAGACTTTTCCCAGTCACCACCATATCAACAGAAGGGGTGGAAAACTGAAAATTTTTTTACTTGAAATGGAATACAGAACAGGAGAAATGTTCACTAATTGTGTTCTTCTTCTTTTGAAGATAAATGAAGAACTGTTTGCACTGTTTGGAATGAAACAAATTGTATTGTCTCATCCTCAGACAGATGATGTAAGTGAAAGAATGTCCAAGACAATCAAAACTTTCCTCAACAAGTACTGCGTCGACCATCCAAATGATTGGGATGAACATTTGTCTGCTATAGCCTATGCTTTCAATTTGACAAATTTGGTATGTGAAGGGTCTTCTTCTTTTGGCTGAAGTCCTCCAAAATGTCTGCAAAGCTGTATGCTAAATTGGCTTGCTTTTGGTCCCCATTTAAATAGGAGCCAGATCAAAACACTCCGTATTTCCAAATGTTCAACCGTAACCCACGTGTCGTTGAGCCCGTGAATATATGTGTGGAAGGAAAATACAGTATTTTTGCCAAAATATTTGAAGCAACTAAAAAATTCAGTCAAGCACTGGAAGAAGAGAAAACCTCAGATTGCCAGGTAAATGTTATATATTTGAATTTTACTAGTAAGAGGACTGAAGATAAAGATGGAAAAGTCTGAGGCATAAAGTACAACTAACCTTTTCATGCGGGTGTTTGAGTAGTGCTTTTTAGTTTGTTTTCCTTCCCCTGTGATCCCTTCATTTCAGTGTAACACATCTCATATGTATTTGGTGGGAGTAACCTTAAAAGAGACCTATTGTCAGAAGTTTACTACGTTTGACTTAGAGGGCAGAAAAGAGAAGTTGAAAGCTATTGCCTATGGACTGGTGATTTATGAAGATAAAATCAATTTCTTCATCACTCTGCAGTCCCACATAATTATGAACTACACACATCCAAAACTACTCAATGTCATGCTTAAGCACTATTAACCAATGCTAGAAAAATGCATGATTTCTTTTGGGAAAAAAAAAAAGTAATTTATATGTATCTTTCTGTAGGCAGATAAAAAAACTTCAGATGAACAGAAAATCAGAACCAAAATCACAGTCAAAAGGAAGCCAAAGCAATTAAATACACTTCGACTTAAAGTTGGCCATGAAGTCCTCAGGCAAAGAAAAA
The DNA here is from genome assembly GCA_013397725.1 of Rhagologus leucostigma. NCBI lineage: Eukaryota > Metazoa > Chordata > Aves > Passeriformes > Rhagologus > Rhagologus leucostigma. The sequence continues at coordinate 227,149 of VZTD01003906.1, read as the reverse complement.
ACTGGTGGAAAGATGGTCGTTTTCAGTCAGAATGGATTGGTCCTTGTATTATAGATTACATCACAGAAAATGGCTGTGCAATATTAAGAGACTCCACAGGATCCAGGCTGAAAAGACCCATCAAAATGTCTCACCTGAAGCCATACATAAGAGGGTCCAGTGAAAAAGGTGTATATAATATTTTCTAAAGTTGTATTTTTATATATGTAAAAAAAGTTGGGTTTTTTGTTTTGTTTTTTAAACTTCTCTGTTGTGGTGTTAGGTTATTAAAATAAACAACTATCATTCACTCACCAGTGGGAGTTACACTAGCACACAATAATGTAATAGCTGTAGTTTTCAGTGAGGAGAACAGTGAGTGTGAGTGACGTCAAACTACGCAGAGCATGGAAGAGAGCTCATGAATCATGTTTAATGTCTTTTTAAAAGTAGCCTCTTTTAAAATTGCCTCTGATCACTGGCTTGATTCTATTCGTGCTGGCTGATAGAAGTATAAGAACATGCTGGAAGTATAAGCAGGCTGAACTGTGTTCAAGGAGCATTTTCTGACTGTTTCTGTTTCAGTGTAGGCCGGATTCACATTAATTTTGCTTGTGCAATGGAAACTTTTTCTTTTTTACAACATCAGAGTGTCTTCTAAAGCCTTAAAATAGGAAGACTACATCAGAGAACTGATTTTGGAATAGTTTATTTTAAATTGAAGAAGTCAGTGTTTCTCTTGCCACAGCAAATAAAATTGTCATGCTCTGCAGTAGGATAGCTAGAAATTCCCAAAGATTTGGGTAACCAACTTCTGCTCTTGATCTGACATATTCAGCATGTCCTTTTGCAAATCAAAGTGGCAGCTGTTTCTTTTCTGCTCATGCTTTGACACACCGTAGGCATTTTGAGGAAAATTAAATACTTGGTGTACAGAAGACTTGTGTCACAGAACAAGCTGCTTTTTACTTCAGAGTTCTTGAAGAGCAGAACAATTCCCACACTATTGGCATGTGCGGTCAAGCTTTGGTTCTTGTAAATATTTAAACTACACTGAGATGGTAATTTCTTCCATCACCTCTTAAAGGTGAGAGATTTGCAAAGCTGAAACTAATTCTGGAATTTCGTGTAAGAAGCTGAAATATTTATGTCAGTTGTCAGTTACAGATTTCAAAACTAAGATAGTGATTTCATGTCACGTCACGAGGCTGCTACTTTTTTTGGACGATCACTCTGTGCCTTCCGGTTCCTCATTAAATTGCTGCTGCATGAGGAGGAAGTCACACGCATATCAAGCATGTAGATAATGTACAGCTATTACAATAACTTTGGTAAATTGTGTCACGATATAAAAAGTTGAAAGTCATTGTCTTTGTAGTATTAGAGGCTAATATGTTTACCGCTGAATATTGCAGAAGCAGCATGTAAACATAGAATTCCCTTTTTCAGACCGTCTTGGTCTTGGCCGGGATAGATCTTGGTTTATTTTTTCTTTTTTACTTACCTACCTTACTAACTTTTAAGACTTTTTACTGTTTAAGAAAGCCTGTTGTATGTTGGATTAAGATTTGCCAGCGAGAGCGTGAAGAAACCACATTTGTCTGTGTGCATGCACAACATGAAAGAATCTGCATATCCATTTATTCAAGCTGTTAGTTCAGTAGGTGACTATGATAGACATCAAGCTAGTCACTGACTTAGCTAAGAAAAGTTCTAAATGTGGATCATTGCAAAGATTATTTTGTGGATGTAATGAGATGACAAAACATTTGATACTCAGTGGAACTGGGAAATTCACATTATCAGTCTGCTGTCACTCCAGTGTTCTTGTCCTCTTTTGGAAATTGTTTTGAAAAGTAAGTTAGTGCTTCACTAACATTTTGAGTATGGCTTCAGGGATCTGAACTAATGGCTACTTTCCTTTTACAGACAACCATTACTTTCTACAAGGTGTGGGAGTTGACCATGACTACATTGGCTTATCTGAAAGATCTAATAATTCAAGCCAACCAGACTCTGTTGCTGAAGGGGAAATAGATGCCTACAAAAGAGATGTCATGTCTGCTGTACAGATTCCATCTGCAGCCTGCAAAGACCAAGAATCAGCAGATGGTAAACATGAGTCTGAGCTGAGAGAAGATCATTGCATCGAACCAAACACTGAAAAGCCACAGCAATGGCCTTCACCTTGTTGGACCTTTCAGACCAAGACAGAGGAGACTTAAGCATAGTCCTCTGTCACATTTCATTGCCAAGCAGTTTGGAACTACTGTGGCAGACTGAAAAAAAAAAAAAAAATGTAATAGCTCCCACTTCCTTAGCCCAATCCACTATACTGCTTTATGAATCTAAGAGTGCTGCAGGTATCTACTAGTTAATTTGTCTGGGTGTTAAGAAAAAGCACTAGTAAAAGCACATATTCTGATCATGCATTTAACTTTCAGATTTTGTTGGTAGAATGGCAATGTGGCCATGCCTTACTGTTCTCCTCTCAGGACACAATGTGTCATTTCACTGTAATGACCTTTTCCATTTAACCCTTAGATGACTTATTTCTAATGTGCACTGTGAGATGAATTTAACCTAAGCAACTTGGTATAAATTTTCCCTCCACTACAGAGAAGCTCATGTCTTCCTTTTTTCTGTTATATAACAGTTTTCTATTCTTTCTGGGAAGCTGCAACCTCTGGCTTTTACAACTTTTAATTTCTAGTCTAATCCATTTAAGATCTCACAAAACAATAAAACTGCCGAAGTCAAATACGTGTAGTGTTCTATGCATGAAACAATGAGAGCTTCAGCTGTTCCCTGTTCATCAAAACTCTGCTAGAGTAGGCAGTTTTAATATTTCAGGTATGTGAAAAAATCTTAAGAGCATTTAATATTCATTTGTGCTTTTTTCACAAACACGTGATTCTCCATTACAGTTACCTCTTCACTGAGCCTGTGCACATTAGGAGATTTTCCATGGACAGTGGGCTATGAAGGGTGAAGCACTGGTATTAACTTACTCTCTGATTTCCTTGAGTAAGTTTTTACTAGTCTGGACTTCCTGCTGAGAAGACTGTATCTCAAAGTCAGCTGCACAGGAATTTTTTCATGTGGAAAACTGATGAGTGCAAGTCAGTTTTGTTTTTTTTATAGGAGATTGACATGAAGATGCAGAAAACTGAATTGAGCAATTCAGCAACTTCTGGGTGATGCTGTGGAAGATCTGCTTATCTTGCTCTCTGAATGTGTGTGTTCCCTCTCATCTCTGCTCCTGAATGTCATGTGACTTATAACACAGGTGGAGGAATGTACTATTTATTAAGAGTTTTCAGTTAATTTTAGGCAATTAGATGTGGTCGTCAAGACTGCTTAGGTACCTACCTCATACAGAAATTAACATGTACGGTACAGTATGTCTTTGATATCACAGGATGCATCTGTGTGAGAAAAGAGCTCAGCACCGTGACAGAATCCGATCTTAAACTTCAAATGAAAAATAATTAATAGTCAAACTATTTTGTGTCTTCTGAAAATGCAGTCCTACAGATACAGTTTTTCTCCACCAAGACTGCTTTGGAAAGAGTCTGTCTGAATATATTGTGTGTGCACATATAGAATAAATATTTATTTTTATATATCATGCTTTTGAAGAAAATGTTAGTGTCAGGGATAAAACTGGAGAATAAGGCATTGTTTGTAAGACTCATTTGTGCTTTGGTAGCTGAAAAAGAGAACCAGCTTCTCTTATTTTTTTCTTACTTGAAGTGATCAGTTCCTGAATTGTGCACAGTACAGCAGAGCTGTTTTCTGGGGTAGATCTGGAGTAATGCAAGTCTTGTGGAGTTGTTAGAGCTACACTGAAGAGAAAGAAAATGCTGCAGTGAGAGAGGAATGGGGAAAACACAGAAACATATAGCATACTGTGTGCATATTGCTGATCATTCAGGCTTCCTGGTAATTTTGATCTACTGTATTAACCAGCAGGCATTAGTAACTTACCAGTTCACTGAAATGTGGCCTTCTCTGCATGGGGGAGGTTCACTGAAATAAAATACAGGGTTTTCAAACTCTTGGCATGAAGAACAGTCACTGGAAACTGGAAAAAAAAACCCCACCAGACACTGTTTTAGATTAGAAGACCAAAACTGACGCGAGTAAGCAAGATTTAGCAGTGTCTTCAAGAAATGGGTACTATACTTTTCTGCACCTATTAGAAGGTCTGCTGTTTATATCTTAGTAACCAAACTATGTAGAAATTTGGAATGAAAAGCAGTACACAAAAAGCTTTAATTTGAAGAGGAAGGCTCTTCTAGACAGAAGTAACCAGACAGTAAACTGAATTTTAAAACATTTGATTCAGGAGCAGTTAATCCTGAGAGATGCATTCCCTACTCAGTTTTCCTTTCAGCTTAGATGAAGGATCTGCAGCAACCTTGCTGCACTGATAGCAGAAACAGGTGTGCCAATAATAAATGTTGTGGGAAATACAGCATTTCCCCTTTTCCAGGCAGTGCTGCCCTGCTACAGTAGGCTTGCTAGTGCAGTGATTAGCATATCACTTGGATACAACTTTTTATAATTCTGTATTTCCATGTACAACTCATTACTCTTGTGGGTGAGCCATTTTTTGGGTGCTTGAGAAGCATCTCAAAACTCATCAGCAGAGCTGGAGCATTCAGATCTGCAGCTGGAGCATTCAGATCTGCAGCTGGTGACAAGAATTGGTGCCTTGAATATGTAAAGTGATATCTGAGTAAGTGGGTTAAAAGGGAATAAATCAGATTTCACAAATTTAGTACCTAAAACTAGTTGATTATTTTTGGCAGTTGATGCCTTTAATCTCCTTATGCCTCACTTCCCCCTTCTGTACAGTGACTAGCACTGTCAGATTCCAGACAAACGGCAAAAAATACTCATTACTCTTCACAAAGCTGGCAGACATAGTGATGAAAGCCCCAATAGAAAAGCCCTTAAGAAAATGAGATCTGTATTTTGTGCAGTGTTTCAGTGACATGCAGTAAATAACACATGTGCTGCCCCACCAGACTGATTCTGAATCTTCACCGTAGTCAGAAACATCATCCATCACTCACATAGATTAAAGACCAAGAAGAAGTAAAGCAGAGCGCATAGTTACGGTGTCATAACGGCAAACAATTTTTTTAGAGTCTTAGCTTTCATTGTGTTCGTCTCCAGAGGCTTTCGGGATTTGTGTTGGAGCGTCGGTCGCACGGTGGCAGCCTGGACCCGCGGGAGCCGCCGCCCGCCAGGTGCGCGGGGCGCTCAGGAACTGCTGCCCACCCTGCCCTTCCGAGGATTTCTTTCCGAAACTACGTTCACAGCGGAATTTTCGGTAATTTTCACATCGAATTGTCAAGAATTACGGGAGCATGAATACATTTTCGAAAACAACATGACCCGTATTATGTGAAGGCTGCGTGACTGACCTGTCATGCGAGCCAGAGTACAAAAATACTCTGCTTGTGCATTAGGTGGTTTTATACCACAGCTGTCAACTGTGGTAAACTTTCAGTACAGCTTTACACCTTTCAAAGAACTGGGCACCTTTCAGTGCTTGTTAAATCTTGTTTGCTGTGAGCAGGATCTCGCAGGCAAGTGCCTGGAAAAAGGCCATGCCTTCCACTTCCTTATGTGTGGCACAGTGTGGGTGACCCGAGAGCCGACCCGAGGAAACATGGCAGAACTGTGGGGTTCAGTCCTTTTTCCTGCAAATAATTGTCTCTTGAGCAGCAGTTTTAGGATGTGTCATGGCTGAAGAAAGCAATAACAAAACACAGGGGAGGGGGTATTCAGAGCACTGAGGATTGCAGTGGCCAGGGCAGGGTTCTGCCCTGAAGCCCTAAATGATAAGTAGCACCAACTTTAGCCTCTTATGGCTGTTGCCCAATCTCCATTCTGAAAAAATTCTTAAATTCTAATTAAAAAGAATAGACGATTTAGGTTTCTCATGTCTCAGAAAAATAAATGTAGTCTGTAATTAATAATTTTCCTAGTTTGCTGAAATGTTACCACTATTTTCTAGGGAAAAAAGTTACTTCACTGCATCTTTAAACCAGTACTTTGGTACAGGGCCTAGAAGACTACCCATACATCATCTATATGTTTTCTAAAAAGCTGTACAGTGAAATCAGACAGAGCTTCGCTCACAGGATATCATGCTTCACATGCAACTCATTAATAAGAAACATGAGTGGAATGGAGATAAAGAAACAGTAAAATAAAGTGCCTTCATGATCTGTAGTACTTAGAAAAATCTAGTGCAGCTTCCAGATTGATTGCCATGCATTATCTCTCCAAATATGTGTCTAACAATGCCAGCTGGATAATCTTTTAGGTTTTTCAGCCACCATGTCCAGAAACAGCAAGAAGTTTGCAGGTTTTGCTTAGATAAGTAGCTATCACTGTAGATTTTAAATCCTCCTCTACACTGTCAGCTCCCCTCTTTTCTTCTGCCAGTAATGCTTAGCTGTACAGATGAATCTAATTTTTTCACTGTTATTGGAGAAGAGCCTAAAGAGCAGTTACAGTGTAAATTTTACTAACAAATTTTGATAATTCACATAAGAGAAAAAATATTTTCACATTCAAGAATTAAAAAAAACCCCAACAGGTAAAGGCAAATCAGGGTGCTAAAACTCTAGTGTTCACTAGCATCTGTTTTACATAGAAAATACAGTGGCTTAATTTCAGCTCTTAACTTTAATTGACTTGAATATTTGGTTCTGGTTTTGGGGTTTTTTACTACACTACACGAATCCACACAAACTGTGAACTATATAATGACATAGTCTTTAAAATTTTAAAGTATGTCCTAATGTGCAATTAAATAATTAAATAATAAAGTTGCTTTTGAATTGCTGAGCAGTGATGTTCCACACAACTTTTACTGCTAATACATGCATAGTCTTTCAAACAAGTTTCCACATGTGAATTTGAATGGCAAGCTAAAAATCACCAAAGCCCCTTCCTTCTCTGTAGCATAACACATGCTTAATCCTAATCCATTGTAGCGTGACAGACATTACTGACCTAAAGACTCTGATAAAACTGAAATAAATCTAGCTTTGGCAAGGAAGAAGCTTTTGCAATTTACCACACTGATCTATAAATCCTCATTAACTCTACAGCACACTGCTTGATTAGAAAACTACTTCATCAAGGTGCTTCCCAAGGAATCAATTTACACCTAATGATACTTGGTGGCAAGGACAGCTGCTTAATTGGGATTGTAATTTCAGTTAATTGGGACACCTTCAAGGTGACGTGTGTTACAGGTCAGTGCATTCTCCTCATGGCAACTTGCAGTTGTCCCAGTCTGCCCTCACTTACAGCAGGTTCACAACAAGGTGCCAAAAATTACCCACCACCACTTGCCAGTGGATCGCAGCCACCTTCCCATCACACTGAAGGACTTCCCATGGGTCAGACTATTTAAAACAGGCAGATGGTTAGTATAGTACAACCAGAGGGAAAGGTGCTTAGCTACTTGGTCAGCCTAGTTTAAATGAAAATATTCAGGCCCTACAAGAGCTAAAATTCTTCCTTCTTAAAAAGGCTTAAAAGATTAATCAATAACACATGCAATGTAATACCATGTCTTTTAAATCTTAAAATGTGGAATTACATGTTGTTCATTAAAGCATAGTCTTATCTGGAACAATTGCTGAAAAGTAATTTAAACATGCTCTCTAACTCCACTATCTTAGACTGAATAACCAGAATTCAACATTTAATACAACAAATATTAGCACATAGAACCTGTTAGGATGGGGGATGGTCTGCTGGCTTATTAAAATGAGAATTATGATTCAGAAAACTTGTGTCTTCCTTTTTACATTAATTTTTTATTGCAATATGAAGTCTCTGGTACATTGTTTCCATAAGATCCAGCTTTAATAAGAGATAAAGAATATTCAGTGCCTTCACACAGGTTCAGATGTTCCAATTTTGCCATTGCACCTGTAAAAAACTAGAGCACAAAACCTGAGGTACTGAAATTTGATTGCTGCTGGAAAGTACTTGGTTGCCTGTTCATGCAGTTATTAAAAATGACAGAATGGCTTGGGGTGAAAGTGACCTTAAAAATCACCTAATCCAACCCCGCTGCCACAGGCATAGACACTTTCCACTGGACCAGGTTGCTAGAGCTCCATCCAACCTGGCCTTGAACACTTCCAGGGATGAGGCATCTACAGCTTCTTTGGGCAACCCATGCCTGTGCCTCACCATGCTCAGAATAAAGAATTTCTCCATAATATCCAATCTAAATCTCCCTCTTTCAGTTTAAAATCATTGCCCCCTTGTCCTGTCACTACAGTCCTTGGTAAAAAGTTTCTTTCTTATAAACCCGCTTTAAGTACTGAAAGGCCAAAATGAGATCTTTGGGAAGCCTTCTCTTGTCCAGACCAAACAACTCCCACTCTCTCACCATCTTCACAAGAGAGGTAGTTCAGCCCTCTGATCATCTTTGTGGCCTCCTCTGGACCCACTCCAACAGGTCCACATTCCTCCTATTTTGGGGACCCCAGAGCTGGATGCAGCACTGCAGGTGGGGTCTCACCAGAGCGGCATGGAGGGGCAGAATCTGCTCCCTCATCCTGCTTCTCCTTAGGCAGCCCAGGATTATTGTAGAGACCAATGTCTGAATTCCAGAGAGCTGAGATTATGACTAAAGCTCAATTAATCTGTTTTAGCCTGTACTTGCAATTAAAACTGTTTGCCTGATTCCCTCTCAACAAAATACCATCTAGAATTGGAGATACAGCTCAAATAAAGGAAAGGACAAAGAGGTAAACTGTATATTACTTCCACTGAGCTCTGCTAATGGAAGCAGAGCACACCCAACATCATTTGGACATAAGGTGAACTAACCAAATGTTAGAAAAACATACCCTTATTGATTGCTTTTGAGAAAAGCCTGTAATCTTTTAGAACTGATGGCATATACACCACCTATGACAGCAGTGTCACCACAGCTTTCTTAATTGCTGTCACGGGAAACTTCCTGTAAACTAGGGACTTAGCATTTGTGCAGATAGCTTCAGAGAATTCTTCCAAACTAACTGGTTTGTTTTCATTCATATATAAGAGGATCAAGGCCACAGCCAAAAATAATACTGCCTTGCTTTCAAAAGTGAGAAAGAAACACGCTCTTTTCTTTGTAACATTAGGAAAACAAAAATTTGCAGGAGAGGAAGCGACTCAAGAGTACGCACTAAATACATTTCACAAGAAACCGTGCCTGTACTCGAGCATTTCAGATGGTTATTCTGGAGATTTTGCCATATGTGATAAAAGAATGCAGCTTGCAAAGGATTTTAAGTTTGGGTTTTGAGGTTTCTTTTGGTTTTTTCCCCGAAAAAGGGGATTTATAAAATCTCGCTGGGAGAAGAAATATTACCTTTTGCTCCACTTTCATTACCCTTATTCCCCCATAAACCACCTTGCAAAAACACCACAAGGAGCCTAAAGCCTATTTTCCAACCTCAATGCCAGCATAGCCTATTACAACACCTGCAATGACGAAAATGATAACTGTTTCATAAAACCTTGTGGCAATTTCAGCTGTGTACACTCTGCTCATAATAGCAGTTCTGAAAGGACATTAATTGTGTTCTGATCCTCAAACTGCACTGATTAGTCATGATGATGTTACACAATGATTCACACTCCAGATGACTCATACAGAGAAGGTAATTATCCAGCAGGACTTTCGTAAGTAAGTGTGCTTTTAAATGAGAGAGCTCATTATAGAACCGAGGGTTCCTGTTGTATGAATGAAAAAGGAATTGTGGAGAAAAAAAGAAAATCAGTGCTTCCAATCAGGTAGTATTAGATGCCTACCCTGACTAATTTGCATATTTAATTTGAGACACAGGTTTCCTCTTAGCTGTGACCATGTGTTTTATTAAGGAAATACCCTGCAGTTTTGTTATACAAGTAAAATTCTTCTTTAGATGTTTAAGGTTGAGTTTGTACATGTATGCAGAGTATCAGTCTTTAAAAAAAAAAACCAAACAACCTTGTGACGTAGCAAAATATTTTTCTATCTTTCATACAAAATAGCATTTCTTTCTCTGCTGGTAGAACACATTAAAATTTTTACTGTATTAAGTGGCCTGTGTAACTTTTACAAAAGTTGTATATAAAAAAACGCAAGCAAAAATTCCAAAGCACACTCCAACAGCCAGTGCTCTGCGAATACTTTATTACACAAATTACATTCAGCTTCTGAAAATAGTGTTCTAACAGTGATACCATCTAAAAATAAGACATTCCAGAAACACATCAAGTTAGGAAGAAGAAAAAAATTAAATAGAGACTTTTTTCTTTCCTTCAATGCAATATCATGTTAGTGATTTAAAAAAATAGAAGAAGACTTAGCAGCTTCATTTTCTTGTGGCACTGTATATTCTCTGTACTGCAACAGGTTAAGGACATTGAAGAGGAAAGGCACAAAACAGAAACTGGCAAATGAATCATTATGGAAAAAATATTTTGATGAAGCAGATAGTAAGACTTATTTACAAGATCCCCATATTTGATGATAAATACTACTGCTTTAAATCAGTCCTGCAATTAGAAGACTTTGCTTTATTAAGATGTTCACATAAAAACCAACGGCACTGATATGGAATTTCCATACACTCCTCCACTTAAAAAACATAACTAAAACCAAACAAAACTTAAAGGATGCAGTGTAAAGCCCCACACAGACTAGAACAGTTTACAATTAAATCCACAAAATCTTAAACGTGCTTAAGGGAAAAGGAATCTGACATTCTGCGTTGAACCATGTAATGGAGAACTCAAAGGTTGGTTTCAGGATGACGAAGGTGCTGGTGGGAGTGGAGATGCTGAGCACTCTTCTTCAGAATCTGAGCCATCATCTTCATCTTTTTCTTGATCACTTCCTTCAGTGCTCAGCCGGTCAAACCCTTTTCGGCTGTAGCCTTTGTGACTTGCAAAGAAGTTCCCAAGGTTAATTCCACCACCGCCTTTCCCTGTGGAAAGAAAAAGGATTTTCATAAGGTTTGCTTGAACTCTAAGAAGGGAAATAAAAATCTACTAAGTAAACAGTATAGTGGTGATTATTTTAAGTGTCCTTCCAGAAACTGTTTTTAAATATTCAGCACATAAGCCACAAAAGCTGAATGTATGTATTAGAAAAGAAGAAGGAAATTAATCTTTGAAGTAGAAGTTTCAGACTATGCCTTTCTAGCATCCATTATTTAATTAAGTCTACACAGGTTACTGATGTTCCTATCTATTTGCCCCTAGTTTCAAAGTGCTTCATTTCATTCACCAGATATACAATAACTCATTATAGCTGCTGCTCTCCCACTGGTAGTGACTCATCCTCTTCAGCGGGCAGATAATGACAGATGAAAGTTGTTATAAAAGACATTTTCAAAAACCCGTGATCTTTGCCCCCAATCCTTCCCCTGAGAAAGTTGCATCAAATCTGTTATTCAACATTAATACAGAAAAAAAGCCTTCAGTTACTGTGTTTGAAAACATCTTTGGTGACTACTTACCTCTAAGTCTGCCTAAAATTCTGCCTGAACTAGAATCAAGTTTGTGTTCCCCATCAGCTGAAAAATAAAGTAAATTTCAAAAATAAGCTAAACCCCCAATGTTCTATGATCAAATAATTACCTGTATTTTCTGATAAAAAGCACAGACATTCAACAAACCAATCAGCAGCTCTAAGAAGCCATTTATGGCAGTACTGCAGTAATCTAGAGTGTTAGCACATTTGATATGCTATCTAGCACATTTGGTATGCTAACACTTTTGAATACAAGCAGCCAGGAAGCTGTATGCTGAAATCTTCAAACAAAATACTTCCAATTCAGTTGCACAGCCATATTAGATTGCTGAATGGCCTACTCACGGTAGGTCCTGACCAGTGGCAGAACTGTCTACGCAATGTACATTTTCTTCTCTGGATGAAAGTATCTCGATAAAACAATTTCATGATACAAAATAACAAGTCTAGTGATCAAAAGCCTATCGCAGTCTGCCAATTTATGAAAAATAATGTTATTATACAATACGAATTTAGAACCAATTTACATAACTTCTAAGTATCAGTTAAAGCTTTCAGAGCAATGGATGAAGGTGCATTATGGAAGCATGTGTGACTCCCAGAATTGACTAGGTAGGAGACAACAATTATATATAATCTCTTGTAATAGTATCTGCTTTCATTTTGCTTGTATCTCTATAATACCCACGGAGTCTTTTGTTCTCAGCAATTTAAAGTTCCCATACCAGAAAATCAAACTATGCTTGCAGTATTAAAAGTTCTGAATTCATGTTCTGAAGAGATGCTATCTTGAGATGCAATATTAAAGGCTCAGGTGGCGGCAGGTGCTGTGTCCCTGCTGATCCTGAGCTTGCATGCAGCAGCACTGCAACTGTTTAGGAGGGCAAAGGCACAGGGAGCTGCTCTCGTCATACCCTCACCCCTCAGTGTTCACTGATATTTGGAACTGGAATAATAAAAGCCTGTTCTCTAGAACAATTACTCACAGTTACCTCCATAGACAGTTGTCTTCCTCCACCGAATAAATACTAAAATTGCCAGAAGGACAACAACAGGGATAATAAGAAGAGTTGTAATAAGAACAAAGGAAACTCCAGTGCTGCCAGCCTGTTGAACCAAGTGTTTATCCATGTTCTTTAGAGGGTCTGTTGATTCTGGCTTGTTTTTCAATCTGGCTTTTACAATTGTCTCTGATTCTTTAAAAAGAAAACAATTTCCATACGTAATCCATATGCATCAAGCAAAACAGAACAAGGTGTTACAGGAAACAACAAGCTAGGATACCCTAAGTGCTTTGTAACAAGGAAATAAAAGACAAACTCTCATGGAGACATTTTTGGCTCTTGCTGATGTTATCCCAAATATAAGGCAGAGAAAGTCTGAATGATACCACTCACTAGCAAGATTCCTTCCCCTTTTCTCAAATGGGGAAAGGAGTTGTGTCAAATAGAGTTTTGTCCTAGAAAGTATCTACTATTTAAAATATAGGAAATTACCCCAGTGATTCATTTTTGCAAATAAGCATGAGGTGTAATATCAATTAAATATATCCTTTTGACAAAAACACTTCCACAAGAAATGCAGAAAGCCAGTATATGTCGTATTATCATGAACAAAAAGGAAAATTTTAAAGATCTTTCCAATAAAACTGTGACAAAGGGTTAAATTTTCAAAACCGTTACATTCCATGAAGGAATTTTGGTTCTACAAATCTGGAGAGCTTTTGAAAACAGCCTCCGGTCATTCCTGACTAATTTGTTAACTCTATACCTACAAGAAGAAAAACTACTTCAGGGAAAAACCTTTATGCACATGCACATGCTTTGCGATAACTTCTGGTAAGTAAAACTGTCTAGCTATATATTTTGAAGTCAGACTGAACAGCACATCTTAACACGTAGCTGTATCACAAACACTCTGAATCAACTCTGTTTTGATTCTGTACCAAAATTTAAATGATGTTCTATTCTGAAGGAATAGCAAATGGTTCAGTTTACATTCAACACTAATACAATGATAACAATATCATTGTTATCACAAGTACAAGGTTAACAATGACACAATGAAAACATGCGGTCTGTTCAAGCAGTAGTTACTGCTAAGGAAAATTTTCCTCCATCATCTTTCCCACCTCTGGGCAAAGCTACAGTTCTCCATATATTTTCCCCCATGTTACAGCAGTACAAGCACTAGTAGTAACAGTCTGTCACCAGGAGGCAGTGAGAGTGCAGGCCACTCCTGCCCAGTTATTAAGCAGATGACACAAAGTTCATTGGCTCTTTTCTCCCAGTGGAGTTGAAAGATGTTAATTTCAGTCTACCTACTCTAACCAGTTTTCGACATTGTTACTTAAAACCTTTTTCTTACCCTAGTGTTACTACTGCATTTTTTTCTCTACGACATTAGAAGAGTCAGCTAAAGAAAGCCAAAATGCATTTACACATCCCTAGATACACAGCATGCTGTAATGTCAACACTTCTCTTTTGAGTGCTTCAGGCAGGCCGATGTACCAACAGAGATAAAATAAAAGGATAACAGTGACGACAGTAAGGATTTAATTGTTTCATAATGTTAGCCTTCCTTATTCTACTTTATTCTATACGCTTTCAATTGGCAGTTGAGATTTTTTTGACTTTTCTCTGTCAGCATATACATGGCTGAAGCAAACTACATAACCTCTGAATTTAACCAAAGAAAACCAGTTAAGAACATTTGAACATTTTAAATGCCTTTATAAATAGTACCATAGTCTGGTACTGTTTTTCTGAAAGGGAAATGAGCTATATAATAGAATACAAATCGCTAAAATTACTTTTCATCTACTTTAACTGTTATTTTACCCCTTTCAATCTCCTCTGTGTGTACTATCTCCTTATACTGTTCCTATATGATTTCATTTTCTTTTTCCTTTTTTTTTTTTCATTTTCATGCAGATCAGTTAAATAAAAAGTGTAGTAAATCTATGGAAAGAAATGTAAATAGAAAAAAATGGTGTTTCCTGCCATATGGTGTGGCTGACAAGGCTGTGTACTGAAAGACTACACAGGAATATAAACCAATTGCCATTTCAAATAACCCTTTTTTTGGTGGTGGAGGGATGTGGAGCAGAGGGAAAGGGTGCTGGGGAGTAACTATCACAGTTGTATTTCAGAGCTATTTCTGCATCTAAGGGAGCTGCCACAGATACCAATCTGGACCACACCAGATGGTAGAATGGAATTAACCTACTAGTTAAATTTTTATCTTCGTTTCTGTGACACTGAAGCACTTGTCATCACTGAAAATGAAATGTTTAGGTTGGCATCTACCAGGTAACAGTGTTACAAGTTTCTTTCTAGTGCTTCCTATAGCACCTCAAAAAAACCAGTCAAACTAGTCAGCATTTTTTCCCTTCAGCTTGGCAGAAGCAGCCCTAGTCTATGTGAACATACTGATCCCTTCATTTTCATTATGAATCAGACTAACCTTTTGTTTCCTGTACCTCAATACCAGCCTTTTTAACTGACCGATGTTCCATTTCTGTAAAACAAAATCATTCTTCAGGACAACTGATATTTCAGAAAGGCACTCAGTGACATTTTCCTGCTAGCTTTCTCAAATGTACAGTACAATCCTACAGTAAACATTCCCATCAATACCTGAACTTCACCATGAAGAGTCAATATAAACTATTCAATAACTCACAAGGCCATAGAAAAAAAAGAAAGAGCTTGATTCATGGAGGGTGCTTGCAATAATCAACTTTCATGAAACACAAGGATTTTATGGGTATGTCTAAAGGTTCATGGATTCCCATAAAAATAAGACTGTTTATTATAATCAAAATCATAGTGAATTAAAAGCTGGTTAAATCAGGGTTTCTTAGGTTTACTTACTCAGGTTTTACTCTTTTATACTTCAGCAAAAACTAAAAAGAAAATTTTATACAAGGACTTCCCTCATCTAACCTGTAAAAATTCCATTACTTTTCTATTCTCATGTTTCTTTGCATAAAAGCCGAGAATTGCTCATGTTCAGTTTACTAGATGCAGATAAAAACATATCCAGTTAGAATTACAATTTATGTGGTCCAGTCTCCTGTTATTAAGAGCAGCTGATACCAAATGCCCCAAAGTAAAATCCATGAATTATAAAGAGACAAATAAGGAATAACTAGCTTAGTCATTTATAGCAGTGGACTCTAACTGGATGACTAACATCCTGAAGCCTAAGGCTTTATCTTTGTCATACATTTTTTTATCCCATATAATGGAGTAGTGTATTATATTTTTATTCCTGTAAAACACATAAGCTCTCTCTGAATCGTACTAAATTGATGTCTGACTAATCAGGTTTGTCTCCCTGAAGTGAGGCTGCTTGCCTTTGGGGTTACTAGATTAAAACTGGCAAGTGTTTCCTCTGTATGGAAATAAGACTTCAAATTACAATAGATTAATTTTCTAGTGATAAATGCTTCCAATGAAATGAATATAATTTTTAAGTTGACCTGTGTTTCGACTTCATCCCCTGGGAGTGTTCTACATGATAACCTCACAGGAAGCAGTTGAGTTCTCAGCAAATGATACACTGAAATTACTAAAATACTAGAGTAACACTTTTGTTTAAGTAGGTACTGACAATGGATGTGTAAGGCATTTTGATTCCTTCTGTGACAAACTCATGTGCCCAGGACTGCTCTTTGACAGAGCACACAGCAATGCTGAAGAATGGTCTTTTAATGAAAACTGAGCAGCAGCACACAACTGCTGCAGATGAAGCTTGTAGTGCACTTAAATCACTGCCATTAAGCCACCAGGCTCTTGGCCAGGGGTACCAGATAAGTGGTACTGACCTGAAGATACAAAATGTGAAGTTAGGCCATTAAGAACAAAAGGAACATACTTTCTGCAGATGCAAACTTCCACACTGCTTTGGCATGAACATCTCCAACAAATACTGTTCTATCTTCTGAAGCAACAATATCATGTGGCATCTCAAAGCTCTGTGAAGATAAGCAGTCACAGATTACCCTTAAGTGTCTACGCCTTCATGAGGCCTCCTTAACTCCTAACTTGAGCCTGGTCATATTCAGTCCTTCTTTAGACTGGAAAATGTAGCGAGACCTGGTGTGAAAGGAGAGCGATTCCATTTCTATTGAACGTTTGCCTTCTCCAGCGATAACAACATAGAGATTATTCCATGTATTAATGTTAAAAAAAATTATATTAATAATATTTCTATTCATATTATTACACTCCATTTTATCCTGTGAAATATATATTTTCAAAAATAAAGAATCTTGGTTTGAAGCTCACATATTTAGTTTTTGTTAAAGTTCGTATGCAACACAGCTATTTGTTATACTCATAAAAAATAACTCTCACTTAATATAATTTAAAATTGGACTGCAAATAAAGAGTGTATGTCGTACCCAGAAGTGGGAATATTAACATCTGTTCTTTAGTCTGACACAGTACATGGAAACTGTTAAAAAAACCTCACATTTTTAATGTACAATACTTCATGAAGGACATTTATCCTTACACACTAGTATTCTGTAAAGAGGGATGTAACTATTCAGTTGCGTATTATTTCTGTTTAGGAATAAGTTCTATTTATTGACAAATTACTAGCATCTAAATATATGAATATTTCAATTCCTTCATTATTCTCTTAAATTAACTTTTAATAATTGTACTGGCAGTAATAAAGTAGGCATATCCTCGCTGAAGATACTATCTCTAGCAATCATCTTAAAGTTAGTATAATTTTCAAATGTGTACCACATGTAGAAGCTAAGACCCAAAATTGTAGTGTCTTTATTTAGTACTATAAAGAATTCCTTTAGAATACCTTACATTATAAAACATCTTACTTCCTGCAATGGTCTTATGGAAGTTGGAAAAGTAGAATGTTACCAATGTTCTCATATTCATAATTATATGCAACAGGCACTCTGTGCGATACTCTACCTTTCTAAGCGGAATGAAAGTATCAATTATTTCTCCAGTAGAGAAGTTCATCACAAATCCTTGCACTGATTCTGCCTCTCCAGGATAAGGCATTCCATTAACTGCAAAGAGGAGACCACCTGCAACAACATTAGATTTGCCTTAAGAACCCACACATAGCAAACTGCAGTGAAGATGAACTGTAATAGTTTAGATGAAAAAGGCTGTCTGAGAGACAGAGAGACAGAAAGGTAACTCAACAAGAAACTAAACTACAAGAGGAAAATTAAGTGAGGTGTAACGGCTGAAACTTTGTCATTTAAGAGGTGCACACAGTTCAAATGAGAAGAACCAGCAAGGCAGTATTTTACAAATTGTTTAAACGTGAAAGGAATGTGAAAGTGTTAAAAAAATTATCTGAAGAATGCTTTGCTAAGGATAGTTGACCTGATAGCAGAAAGTTCTTTCAATGCATCAAAAGCAGAAAGTCAGCTGAGGAGTAAGTGGGACCACAAAAGTAAAAGATGTCAAAGCAGGACTCAGGGATTAGAGGCCTATGGCAAAGAAATGGGTTTTGTCAATTTTTTATGTTTAATATGTTGTGAAGATTCTAACACTCTTTTTTTTTTCCTAGTAAAGAGATCAGAGGAGACAGCTCAACTGGAAGCACAACGTGTAAGACAAGTTGCACGTTAATAATTTATGAGGTTTAGATGGCATTCACTCAAATTCAGAAGGAAACCAAATGTGAAATCCCAGCCTTCGGGCCAAATTAAGTAACCCAGCACTGCAAACAGCCACTTCTCCAGAAGACTAGCAGAACGCTGAAGTAGAGCCCACTTGCAAGAAGGACTCAAAAGGGTGTCTGCGAACACACATTACCAATTCTGGCTTCCATCTCCAGTAAGATGGTAGAATCCATAATGAAGAATAAGACATGGGTAAGTGTGGCCTGTCAGAACAAGCTGGTATGGCTTCCCTAAGGGTTGTGCCTCAGTTCTGAACAGGGAGAAAAAGCATACAGGTAAGCAGATTCTATAGACGTACTTGCACTTTCAGAAAACCCTTGACAAGGTACTGCAACAGAGGTTACTGAATGTGAGTTAGCACAGAGCTGAACAAAAGATCCATTAATGAACAGGAAGCAAAGAGCAAAGCTTATGTGCAGCGCTTCTTCAGGACAGAGAAGTCTGAATAGTGTAATCTTGAAGTGATCAGAGTCAGAAATTCTATTCAATAGTTTTCATCAATGACTGAAAAATGGGGTGAACAATGACATCTAGCAGTCTGAGGAAGATAAGTGAATTCTGTGGAGAAGTCAAAAGCTTGATGATACTGAGGAAGTCCAGAAAGACTTTTTATAAGAATAAGTGAGTTGTTAAACAGATGACAGAAGAGCTTCTGCAAAGACAAATAAACTGTAAACTCTAAACTGATGCTTCTTCTAAAAAATAATCTAGATCATGCCTATGTGATGTTTAAACTGGGAACTGGCAGCTACAGCTCAGGAGAGACATCTCCAAGCCATCACTGAAAGATTCCCAAAATCTCTGCCTCCATGTATAGTGTCAGGCAAAATTTCAATAGAATGTCCGGCATCATGAAAAGGAGAATTAGGAATAGAGGGGATAGTCCTGCACTATGCAAAAACTTAGCATGCACACATATTGAGTACTGAGTGCTCTTTTACTCTCTGCATCTCAAAAAGGTTCCAATGAAGCTAAAGATGCTGGAAGAGAAAGGCAAATACAATACTCACGGGGCTGAAGCAATTAAATGGCTAATGAGGAGAAACTAAGGTGGCTGGG
The DNA here is from genome assembly GCA_013397725.1 of Rhagologus leucostigma. Lineage (NCBI taxonomy): Eukaryota > Metazoa > Chordata > Aves > Passeriformes > Rhagologus > Rhagologus leucostigma. Next base: position 207,868 of record VZTD01003906.1, on the reverse strand, counting down.
CTTCTTTGGTTTGAAGAGGATAAGGCAAGATGAAGAGGCACCAGACTGGGGGAGTGTGGAACTGTTATTCAACTCCCAAAATTCTGGGACTGAGGAGCACTCAATGAAACTACATCACTTTTTATATTAAAAAAAAATAAATAAAGTGGATAATGAACTTCTGGAGCCTGTAATTGCGGAAGGCCAATGAACCAGACAATACAAGTCAGTTCAAAATGGGATTAGGAAAACTTATGAGCAATAGGTCTGTAAAAAGATACTATGAAGAAGAGATCAGAGGCTACCTCCTAACACTGCTAAATAAAGAGTTTGTGGATCCCTGGTGAATAGGAGAGGAATGACTACAAAATGCATCCAGGCTTACACACACTCCCAGAATGCCTCTTTTGCTTCCACCATCAGAGACAGATAGATATCAAGTATTTCATCCAGCACAGCACTTTTTTACATTCTTGGCAGATGCAAAAGAGAGAAACATGATATTAAATTTGATATTAAGGAGTCAGGAGCCCAACATGCCAAAATTCCTCATCCAGTTCTTAACACTTACCTTACCATCAGTATTAAAAATCTAATCCCCAAACTTAATACAGTAATTGTTAACCAGACTGTGATATTAAAAATCACAATGTTTTCTAACTGTTTGCTTTCGGTTCTTTTGTTTTATGAAGCCAAAAACCTTTCTTGATCATTTGGTCTTAATGTTGCTCTCTTCAATGGAATTCAAAATGAATACTTAGAAATGTTATTCTTAATAATAATTCATTATTAGCTGATTAACTGTGCAGTCAGCATGAAGCAGCAAGATCGTCTACTTGCTGACATCACATTTAGAGAGTCTAATCAGTTATTTCTTAGAAGCAGAAGCTTCCCTCACCCACAAGTAGGAAAACAAGTAGTTCACAAATTTTCCATTGCATCAGGACTACTCTGGAAGATAATTAATATTTGTCCTAAGATAGCACAATAACACTCTTCATTAAATAACACTGACATCCTGGCACAAAGCAACTACTTGAAACCTGAAGAACAAGTAAAAAGATTACCTGGAACATATGAAACTGCAAACAACTCTCTTCCAAACGCTTTGTGTTTGATCTCTCTTGTGAACTCCCCAGTCTCTAACCTGAAGCACTGAATTCGACCATTTTCTCTGTCTGCAACACACAGCTGACTTAAGTCAGGGATCAGGGCTAAGCTGTGAGGGATATGAAACTGTCCAGGCCTGGCTCTGCCTAAAGAAGTCTCTGCAATAAAAAAAACCCAGGTTTGTGTTAAAGTACACACTGAAACTATCAGTTTTACTTAGAAATAGCAGTATGCCACATTGTGCCATGTAACACTGGGAAAAGACAGTCAGCTTGCTTTCTTCTAGCATTTAGGTAGAAAACTCATGGTAGCCTATTACATTTTCTTTATAAATCCCCAATTTAAGAATTTGTGATTTCCTGAGAATATTCAGCATAGTTTAATGTGATACATAAATCTGAGTCAGGCAGAAATATAATTATTCATAAAACTTAAAATAGATTAAATCATGGCATCAATCTAAAAAATGATTACTTTCTGACATGTTTAGGAAAAAATTTGGCTTTACTAAAGACAGAATATTTTCTTGATAAAATAGGGCACACCAATATTTATTCTGAAAGCAAGATAACAAACCCTCACCTTTTATTTTTAGTAAATATATAACCACTGCAAGTACCTGTAGAAAAAGCCAAGAGAAAATTTGGATGCAATGACAAGGCTGAAATTCATGTAGGGCCTGGAAAGTATTTCAGTAATAGAAATTAATTTGAAAAAATTAATAGTAACATTGAATATTTTGTGGTTCATGATCAGTTCATGGTAACAGCCGTATCGGTAAAGCACCAAGAGCTCTGACTTTACCTTCTCCCCACTGCATCACGTACAGTCCATTTGGAGAGAACTGAATAATCCGACTGTTGCAGTAGCCATCAGAGACATAAATGCTGCCAGTGATCGGGTCCACAGCAACATCAGTTGGTTGACAGAAATGATTTTTGTCACTGCCTGGTTGCAAAGCCACTCCTAAGATCAGTAATGGCTCTTTGTCATTGGCTCCTAGTTTGAAAACCTTTTTTTCAGTAAAACGGAAAAGAAAAGATGTTTTAGTTATAGAAGGTGAAACCTAAGACCTAGGTGGCCTAGGGAAAAACTTCTATCACTGTGGATAATATAAATTTATATACCAAACATAATCTTAATATATTGACCATAATATCTATTATTAGTTTTTCAATACTGCTGATTCTAGGACAGTTCTGCTTAAAATACGAATTTCCTGTCATTACAAAGCAAACAATTTAGTTTCACTTTCTAGATTTAAGTGCATTGATAAGCAGAAGACATAGCAGAAAATTGCAGAGGGATCTTGACAGGCTGGAGAGAGGGGCTTCATGAGAACCTTGTGAAGTCCAACAAGGCCAAGTGCAAGGTCTTGCACATGGGTTGGGGCGATCCCAAGCACAAATACAGGCTGGGAGGAGAAGGGATTGAGAGCAGCCCTGAGGAGAAGGTGTTGGTTTGTTGGAGAAGCTCAACATGAGCTGGCAATGTGTGCTCACAGCCAAAGGGTCAACCATGTCCTGGCTGCATCCCAAGCCCCGTGGGCAGCAGGGGAGGGAGAGGATTCTGCCCCTCTGCCCCGCTCTGGTGAGACCCCACCTGTAGAGCTGCCTCCAGCTTGGGGATCCCAGAGGAGGACACGGAGCTGTTGGAGTGAGTCCAGTGGCTTGGACAACAAGGGGATCAGAGGGATGGAGCACCTCTGCTATGAGGAAAGGCTGGGATTGTTCAGCCTGGAGAAGAGAAGGCTTTTGGGTCACCTAATTGTGGACTTCCAGTACCTGAAGGGAGCCCACAAGAAAGATGGAAAGGGACTTTTTACAGGTGTATGTAGTGATAGGACAAGGGGGAATGACGTCAAACTGGCAGGGAGTAGGTTTAGATTTTATATGAGGAGGAAGTTCTTTACCACGAGGTTGGTGATGCCACTGGTGAGGCTGCCCAGAGAAGCCGTGTCTGCCCCATCTCTGAAAGTGTACCAGGCCAAGTTTGATGGAGCTCTAAGCAACCTGGCCTAGTGGAAGGTGTCCCTGCCCACGGCAGGGTAGTTGGAACAAGATAATCTATAAGGTCCCTTACAACTCAGACCATCCTATGATTCTATTATTTCTACATGCTATGTCCTTGTAGTAAATTATTCAACCCAACTATATTCCATGAAGTGCACAGGGGTCACTTTCTGTAGGCATATTCTTAATGTTATTCTTAACAGGCCTAGATAAGCAATTTATGTCAAATCTCTTGGAAAATAAAAATATTTTTTAGCAAAATATTCAGGTCCTGGTACTAAAGCTTCAGAAACATACCTGATGAAGAGCTACATCAGTGACCCAGTAGTTACCATTTTTATCTACACTCAAACCATGTGGTAAATAAAATCTGCAAGCACAAATGTAGAAGAATGAAGTTAAAAACATTTTTCTGAAAGAATGATATAGATATGAAGATTTCATTTTTTATCTACAGATCAAAAACAAATGATGTACATACTAACTACATGTAGCATTTAATAAAAAATACAGCTTTACAGATTAGAATTTTCTTGCTAAGAGTGTCTCAGTTCTGAAATTCAGTTGATCTCAGATATCTCACTTAGGCTACCTTAGCATCTATAAGGACAATGCACAATATCCATAAGCTCTGCACTTCCGTTAATCTGGCTGGTAGATGCACTTGTGTAAAATGTTAGAAAGCAGAGGTGGTAGAGATGAAAAATTAATTTTATTATTTGTTGATTTTGTATTTATTTATTTATTTACTTTAAGGTAATCAGAGGCTACAATTACACAGTTGTGTATAAATGTACAAACGTAATATAAAACACATGAAAACTGGTTTAGGGAGTTTTTGGCATAAAATATACAGAAATACTAATTCAATTAATAAAAGCAAAAAAACCCAACTTACAGACTTTTGCCTGTGGAATGAAGCAGTTTTGCATTACTTGGATTCAAGACAAGAATTGTATTCTGTTCAATTGGTCCAAGTCCTCTTTGCTGATAAACAAATTTGCTGTCAAAAGAACTGTACAGAAAGAGTGGAATAGAAAGCTAGCATTATAAGGTTTTACTGGTGAACAATACATATGCGACTTAAAGCCAAGTTCAGTAGTTATATTCCATTGTGGGGTTATTAGGTTCTTTTTTCTTTAAAAATAAACCTTATTACATCACTGTATGATTGTAAGAGTCAAGAGTGTTGTATGTCTGCATTTTCTACTGAGGTTATGACTTCTAAACTGAAGGAGCACCAAATCAACACAGCAACAATTAAGACAGTCCTAAAGCAAGTAAGTAAAAACCCCTTTAAAATTTTTTTAGATTTTTTTTTTAATAATTTCTTTGCCATGGCAACCCAGAAATGAGAAATTCAACAACGTAGCCTAAGAAAAAATATAGGTGATCACCAGGGCACACCTGCCAGTAAGATCAGGTATACTTTGTACCATCTAAGGCAGTCTGTGCATGTTTGTGTGTCTTTCGCTTTTTCTTTTCTCATACACAGTTCAGTATCTTGCTAGAGCTTGCTACTAAAAGATTCAGGTCTTATGGTTGTTATCCTTTTCAGAGTGTGCTTACAGAAGACTAAAGGATATTATGTGCATTCCTCCTACTCCCATGAAATTACACTCAATTTTCAGAGTACATGGAATATATTTATAAAAAACATTTGAACATGTCCCAGACATTAAGAACCAGGATCAACTTTCCAGAGGACATTTACTAGGCATGAAATTATCAAATGTTCCAAAAAAATAAAAATATAGTTGTCTGTATCCTTACAGAGACATTCGCTATTACTCTGTCACTGTTGGGGTGGCCAAAACAACACATGTACACATGGATAGTGCCTCGATTAAGGGCCAAAAACCCGTTTATTAACAAAGCAGCTTCTTTTTATACACTTCTGGATGTTATCATTCATGCTACACAGTCATCGGCTGCTAAGTTACTACAATTCATTGTCTATATTAACTACAATATACTACCATTGTACACCTACAGCGTAGGCACTCAAGCATTTAGAAAAATAACAGGTGCAGCTGTATGCCGCTGTTTTTCTCCTATTGTCTGGATTTCTTGCTTTTGTTGATACTACATTCTCAAGGGTAGAAACGAATTGTTTTTCTTCTCACAGGCTTTTCTCACGAATAGAAGCTAACCATCTCCAACTTATGATCTGTGAAGCCTTCAGACTAGCTGTTGGCCTCAACATCTAACCTGTTAAATATATGTCCAGCTTTTAGTAAAGGTAAACAGAGTGCAAAATATTTTGAACAACATTTCAGGCTAAATGTTAGAGCATGGCGTTTGATGTGGATGAAAGATGCATAAATACAAGACTCACCACCTGCTCCCACCTTGTATTTTTAAATCCACTTATTAATCCCAAGAGAAATCCAGCTATCACTGATGCTACTTGGTAAACAAGAATATACTTCGTAGTCACAGAGAAAGCAATGAATAAAGCTATGAAAACTATATATTGTGCAGTTCTAACTGTCTCACATCCCCATAACATTAAATATTTACATATCTAGAACTTTTAATGTGGAAAAGCAATATTGGTTTCATATACAACCAGAAAAATCTGTAACAGAATGTGTTTAAGTTTCCGCATAGGCTATGATTAAAAAAAAAAATATTTAGATACTGCCATTGCACATAGTAACTACCTGTAACTATTTAATTTATGGTAGAAGTAATTTCTGATGGAAAATAATCCTTTTCACTATGAATGGTCGAGCCAAAGGTGATAGCTACTAAAACTCTCTCCAGAGTTCTGCCATCATGTATAGGGAGACTGGATAAATGATAATGACACACAAAGGCCTGCACTGGTGTTGTGTCTTCTTGTTTGACCATGATTCAGGAGATGTTGTTATGACCATTCATGACAGTAATCTGCCATGACAAGCTCTCTTCATTTTAAACATTTTTTATTTTAAAAGGAGTCTAACACTTGTAAGGGCTTGCTCTAGCTTTGGATGACCACAACTGGAGCATCAACAATGGACAGACTGAACTAATCTTATTTTTAATCTACATAGATAATCGCAGAAAATCTACACAAATAATCACAGAAAAGAATCTTAGTGATGGTAGATATTGTACAAAACAACCCCCATAGAAAACATGATTGGATCTCTGCAGAACTGACTATCTAGACTACTTGAAATAATTACTGGCTTTCCTTCTTATGATTTTGGTTCCTAGTAACAGTGCTGTCCAGACTCCTAAGTATTTCCTGCTACTCCCAACTCTACTGAGAACTAAGTGCTTTCAGTGTAAATAAGAGATTGTATGGTATGCAAAGAAACTCCAGTGTACTTGAGTTTATGGGAGTGATCTTTCATTCATGTTCTCTCTGTCAAACTTCTTTTCTAGGAGGATGACTAGAATGCTACAAAATCACAGTCACTCTTTTCTTCCCAGTTTCGGAGAATAATTTCCAGGCAATGTTCCTTTGTTTTAAGTGATAAATGAGAACACAAACAATGCTGACAACTTCTAGCTTAAAAGCAGCAAGGCCAAAACCACACAAACAGAACAACTAGATATAGCAGTCGTATTGCTCTAAAACGTTGTTTTCTGATAGGTTCTGCACTCTTGATACTGAAGGACAAGTAAAAGCCGCTGCATATCTCACTACTTCTAATTTCAAACTCCAATGTAATTCCACAGTTATGTTTCTACTTCTCATCTGGCCACTTCACACTAATGCAAACAATTTCTTGCTAAATCTAATATCCTTCTGGTGGGCTACATATTAAATTTAGACAGACCACCTGATCTCATAATCCCTGAAAGCACAACCCTGAGGTCTATTCTTGACCAATATCCATCACCATTGTGGTACTGTGCTCAGCCTGCCTACCTTGTTAAGAACACAGTAACAAGAATGTAATTCATATTCTCTAGTAAGTTCCTTATAAATTGGATGAATAGTATACATTTTTCATCACAAAATGCAAAATAACTTCCAACTAATTCACTGCTTAGCCAGCTGAATAGTTCTAATTTTTTTCATTCTACACAACACATGCTGCTTATAGAAAAGACTGTTCTGAAACTGAAGAGACAATGTGGTAGAAGAACCTTACTTATTTAGGAGGATTGTTTTTTTTTTTAAATCATACACTGAAGGAATGCTACAACCACTGCAAAGCTGCTACTGTATTACAGGGCTTGTCACTGCATAACTTTTGTGTTCTAAAGTAGAATGAAGTTACTTTTTGCAACAGCATACATCATTCATCTAGCTATTCTTAGCTGAATGAGGATCCAGCTTTTGTGGCTTATGTTAATAATGCATTGGAAACATTTGTGCATAGCTTAACAGCACAGATAATTTTTGTTTAATTTGCTTCTATACTAAGCTATGAAGCATTGAAACAGAACATAAAATTCTGGGCTTTCAGGCTATTGATTTATTATGTTTACAATTTGGTAAGGAACATTATACTTGATGAACTGTGTATTTGCAGCTAATGATAAAAGTTAACTTAAAAGTCTGATAACTTCTTATACCTCCCTCACACAACTGTCACGATAAACCCCTTCAAAATATCTTTTTTTTTTTCCTTGAAAAATGAGAACACCCATTACTCCTTCCTTTTTCATCACAACCCATGAGAGGAATCCCAAACTTTTCCACATGACCATGTATGTACCCAAAGATAAAAAGGGAAGGCTAACAGAATGAGCATATTTCTGTGTGCCTCTTCTCCATGCCACAAGATACAGAACAACAGCTTAACAACAGGCATGTTTTCAAAATATATTTTAAAATCACCATACTCTATAGAAAAGGTCTACAGAGTTCTAGTTCAGCTGTCTTAAGGGACCCTACCAACACTAGGTTTCCTCTACGTTGATTAACTATGCTGCACAAGAAGAAGACAAAAAAGGTAAGACTTGGGAACAAAACCCATCAAGAATTATGACTTAAAGTGTAGTTATCTTTATGGAAGGCCACTTGTAGTGTTACTGAGCACTGCTGGTACATCCATGGATTTCCAAACTACATATCACAACTCCAATCTTCTTCTGCAGCCACAGTATATTGAAGTTCTATCTGTCTCTCAACATAGCTGATTCATCATACACACTTGCTGTTTTAGGGAATGTTCTTTTTTTTTTGTTTTGTTTAAAATCTGTAGGTTTTCCCAATACTGCTGGATCTCAAATTCAACTTTTGTGCTCTGGATTGTTGGTATACTTCAATTGCCAGAGACTCAAAAATATGTATTTCAGAAGGACCACCCTATTTTCAAATATTTTTACAATTCTTTATTCAACAACACCAAGAACAGCATTTATGTTCCTCAGTAGGAGGATAAAAAAACTCAGTTCAGGATGAGCTTTTACAGAATACTTGAAGTCTGAGGAGTAAAAGTTGCATAATGCACCATCCTTTCAAATTTTATAGTCTATATGTATATACACTTGAGCTGGAGAGATCACTGACGTATGAGAATACTGTGTGAGAAATAAATGATTGCTTTATCTGCTGCATTATGTTATTTAGCTTAAAACCTAAATAACTTACTTTCTTTCATAAAACACCATTCTAAGAATAATTTGTTATTATAATGTTCAGAATACCATCCTATTTTTCAGACACTATGTTATCTTAAAATTAATTCATCAGGATTTGAAAACAGCCCTACCCTTTAGCCTTACAGCTATATATATGGAGAACACATGCTTAAAAACAAGAAAAAAAAAGAGGAGAAATTTTTAAAAAATATGTATTTAGAAAGGGTACCATGTAACATATTACAGGCTTGTACTATTTCCTCCCAATATTCTGTTACAATTTCAAAAGTATCCATATAAACACATATACAGTTTTAAAGATCAAATACATAAGAACTCTGTAAAAATAAACATAGTACTCTTTACTGGAATGTTCTGTTCTTGAAATCATATACCTTTGAACATACCACTTGACAAACACTAGAAGGACTACCATTCTAAAGTTCAGATATTTTTTGGTTTGAGTGATGCTAAATGTAGATAATTTTATCAAATGAGTAGACAAAGTTTATTTTGAGGGAGTACCTTGTAACAATCCCATTTTGTTCAGTGTACGTAAACACAAAGAAGAATAAAGATACACTGGATATAGCTTTGCATGTCTTAAACTCAAGCACTAATTGTAGTATACCATACTAAAACATATTCACTCAGGCTAATTATTCCTGCTAAAAGACACTGAGAGGTGGGGATAATCAGTCTCAGTGAATATCATACTAATATGGTCATACAGTTTAAGGACTTAATGTACTATGTTCTTTTCCTCCAGAGACACATTCTTACTGTCTTAAAGACTTAGTAACTCAACATTTCAACAGTCACCATTTCTATTCTGAGTCTCTGAAAGGCACTTTCAGCCAAAGAACTGAATTTTTAAATGGAAAAAGAACTTAAATCTGTTTTTCCTTGAGAAAGTATATAAACAGCACACAGGAATTCAACCTTCTAACTTGCCATTTGGCAAGAGTCTCTACTTACTTTTCATCCCAAACATGATCACCTCTATGGAAGACAACTAGGTTATTTTCAGGGTCCAGAGCCAACCCAGAAACTTGGCCTAGCTTGAGGTCTAACCCAGACCACTCCACAACCTCTTCTATGTGGAAATCTGACCAAAAAAAAAAAAAAAAAATAAAGAAAAAACTCAGATAATCAGGTAGCATATTTATAAAAAACATCCAAATATGGCTAACCAGCATGTGGTACAGACTATTGGAAATTACATGGACATTTTCTTACACACAGTATTTCCATTCAATGCATTGAGATTTAATTCCAAGCATAGTTTTAACATAGTAAAGCATGCACAAGCACTGGCATTCTGCTACATATAGATGACAGAAATGTCAAAACTGCTTTTGATTCCATTCTTTTCTCCTTCTTATAAGGATACATGTACACAGATTCTAGAAGTTTTAGGAGTTCTGTAAATACTTTCTACACTGAAAGATTACAAAAATATACAATTACCATTCAAACCAGCAGGCAAACTTAAATATTAACTATCAGTGTTTTATTAAAAAATGCATAACAAGACCCATGAATCACTAAATGAAATATGTGGCAGGTGAATCTTGTTTTTTCTTCTATAAAGCTTTTAACACTAAGAAAAGAATACTTCTCATCTTAAACTGTAAAACTCAACTAAAGCAGAGAAATTTAGTTTCAACTTCAAGATTAACATTAAAAAGATAAAAATATGGTCTCTTCAATCTCTCTTTTATGTAAAAGCAGACTGGCAAGGATAAAAGGCACAAACTGGTCAATACTTGAAAAGCTGCACAGAGGATTAATTTCTCACAGATCACCTGCAAGGATTAATTTCTCACAGATCACCTGCAAAAATACTGTTTGGAAGAGGTTGCCCTCGTGTAGCTTTGGCAGTATATTAAGAGACAAATGAGACAAATTTTATCAAAAATAAAAAATGTAATGACAAAAGAAATATCACTAATTCTGATAAAATTAAAAAAAAAAAAGAAAAAGGAAAATTATAAAATTCCTTCTACATTTTAGGAAATCCACCACTGCTTCCTTTCAGAAACTGATTTGTTGAGCATAATTCAGGCATTTCTACAACGCAAATTTGCATGTAGGCATATATAGCCAAACTGACGGTGAATAAGAAGCGATTTCTTTGAAGTTATGTGAAACTGGAGCCACTTCACTAGTATTGTTTGATAGCATCAGGCTTTGCTTTGCAACTTTCAGTTCACCCAAAGTTTGTGAGTTCTGCTGTAATCCTAAACACAAATCACCAGGGTACCATCTAGGCAGGTGAAACAGATACCCAGATTCACAAAGTGCCAGAGCACCCTGCTTTGAAACAAGGCAGATCATAGACCTTAGCACACAACAGCCAAGGTGTCTGAGAGGGTTCATCTTCACCTGGAAGTGATCTTCCAATGAAAGGAAAAATTAATGGGAAACAATGTATAAAATCTTAAAGCCACCTGTGCAACTCATCCGTCCTGATAATACCCTCCCCCTTGCATTTCACTTGGAAGAGATGTAGTCTAAAGAGTAACAACAGGGATGCAGTGGAGGGAATATCATTCTCTACAACCTATGCAAGGGAAATACAAAAACAGTGCTGAAAACCTACAGCAGATTTGGAGATATTTTACCTGTTTAGACTGAGATATCATAGCTAGAGTAGGTGACAAACCTAAAAGAAACCTAAAAGCTATCTGCAACTGCAGTGAATCCAGAATAGTAATCAGAAACTTCTAAAACAAGAAATTTTGCTCTGTAGAAATTTTAGGTGAACAAAAGCTGCAAGCTAAAGGAAAAGCTGTTAAAAAAAATTATACATATTCACATTTCTGTACAGTTGAGTTGATCACAGCAGGTGCAGTACCAGGTATATTCACAGATGTTTGGATTTTGGAAAGAATGAAAGGATGGAAATTCAGTGTCTGCTTCCTCACTTGCTCATCCCATATCACTTTATGTTAAATTCCAGAAAGCTTGTCTATGTCTCATGTTATAGAGCCACTTGGCCTCCGAGACATTTCAAAAAAAACTAGAAAAAATGAAAGGCTAAACATAGGAACACTAAATTTTGGCCTCTATTTAGGCTCTCAAAAGGCACATACTATAAAATAGAAAACGTTTATGCTTAAAGGAATAAAAGATTTCTGATAGATCAAAATTGTACAGTGAAATACAATCTAATCACAAGAGCTCCAGCCTCAATACGATCTTTAGGTTTTATCACATTTTTCCAAAATTGGTTAATTAGTTAATAATATTGTCTCTTTCCTTTCCAAGTCCATTCTGAAAGCCTACAAGAATAAGTGGTCCATGGAACAGTTTCATATGAGACTAATGAAAATTACTATCCCCATTGAATTAATTTATAATTACTTAGAAAAAACAAGATCACCAGTTTTGTTGTAAATGAGATCTCTAAACTCGGTACCAGATCTTCTACCTTTCAACTTAGAGTCATTCCTTTCATTAAAAAAAAAAAAGAAAAAAAGAAAGAATTTCCTAGACTTAGAACATCCAATTAAGTCTCTAAACAAGTAAAAGACGAAAGCCTTATTTATCGACACAATCGCAATTTACTGTCCAGAATTCCCTGGATGATCATTCTAGCTTTTAACTTTGCAAACTTTAAGTCATGTTGCATTTAATCCTGGCCATCAGAGTACTCATTTAAATCTTGACAAATTTAATTAAGAACTGCACAAAGGAGTCTTTAAAATCAGAAAATTACACTCTGCCTTATTTAGAAGGTGTAATTGTACTAGTTGCAGTGATGTTAAATGACCTGACAGATTAGTGACCAGTCTAGGGTAACAAGCTAACAACAGTGCAGGATGAGCAGTAGTATAAAGTTTTAACATTTATAACAACTTTACTTACTGTATTAGCAACTTGCTATTTCAGGCCAATTACATGTTAAAAATTGGAATATTTGCAAGACTAAAAATATTAAACTACTTTAATTCTGGTGATCTTGAAACAGTTAAACGAAATTAATTTAACAGCAGAGTCTTGTCTTAAGAAAATTGAGAATTTTTTCAATTCAATACAGTAAAGGTTTTTACAAAAGGTGCAAATTTTTTATTAAGTCAAGAAAACTTTACTTCTTCCCCCGAAGAGGAAAATTGTCTCATGGAAGTTTTTCTCTTAAATACGTGAATAGTTCCCTAAAAAGAAACTAAATATATGCTTAAAGATTTTACTGCTACAAAAGTTCTTTTGCCAAAAGATGGTACTGACAGCTTCTGCAGGTCAGGAATTAGAGGTATTACAAACATAAAAAAACACCCCCAAAAAATGCTAATTAAGAAAATGTCAGTTTTCTTTTTTCCTATACCTCAAAATTGTGTCATTTGAAAGTTCATTTATTAATTAGTCCTCCACCAACAAATTCCCCCTAAATGAATATATGGCTACTGACATATCTGAGCAAATGCTTTCTGTAGTTAGAACTCATGCTATAAGGCATGTCAGAACTAAGCCATTTATTCAGCTCACTGACATTCCCTCCTCTGGATCAGTGAAAACAGAAAGGAATTTTCTTCTTTGCCTTGTACACACCACATGTTATTAGTCTAAACTGAACAAACTGCTTTTGCAAAAATGCTATCCACATTATTTTCCTGAACACTTAATTCCAGTGAGGTTTATGGAATTATTTATGATCTACACATTTGTCAGGCACACAGTAACATTCCACCTGTTTTTTGCCCCATGCCAATAATTTGACAGGCTTTTATTTAACTGGATTGCACAATGTAACACTGGAAAGTCTTCATCTTTGGTTTTCTTTTAAATACAAACCCACGATTTTGCTGAGCTTGAACACTGTAACAGAACCTCATATAAGCAGAGACAATACATGTTAACATTATGAACAGAAATAAAAATCAAACGGCTGATGGATGATATATATTTGTGTACAAAAGTACTTGGAAACATCAATTCAGGGTGGTTGCAACATAAAAGCTGGCATGCGTGTGGCTACAGCTTATGCATACAGATGGCTTCCATGCATACATATTACCTTCTTTTATGAGCTACCCATCACATGCTGCATTATCTGGCTTTCCACATTAGCAAGTAAGGCTAAGCACAGTCAATATCTCAGAGACCAAAATGCAAGTAAAACAAACACAATAATTCCATGCTTTCTGCTGTCATAGAAACCTGAAGGGAATAAATTGTATTTCTAGCACAATAAAACAGCCTGTACAAGAACACTTGGAGAGTCCAATTTGAAATCAATATGCAGAAAATTTTACTTCTGAAGAATTTTTCAGGATTACCTACCACTCTTTCTGAATGAGAGAAAAAAAATCTGATAAAATTAGAGCAACAAATTTTATTAAATTGTGTATCTGACAGGTCAAGGTAATCAGCAAACTCATAAAATGTATTGATTATTCCAGTGACCATTTTATAGTAGTTACTTGTATTAAATTCCTCACTTCCTGAGACTGCTATATCCTGTGTGTACTTTGTTTTAGCGTAACTGATATAAAATCATTAAGTAAGAGTCTTAAGAATAGAAAAAAATACTGTATTGTTCACAAAGTACCGGTGTTGTGCCATCAGCACACATTCTTTCTTCATACATAGATGGGGAAAGAACCCCAGTGAAATACCTCTAAATTAGAGGGAGAACATTTCAATCATTAGGAAGAACATAAAATACTTCCAAGCCTCAAGTGAAATTCCCTTCAGATTTTGCTAATGTGGATCACAGCTCTTACATTGCATTTCACTGTATAGAATTAACCCCTAACCTACCTTCTTTATGTTCTTTTTCCCAGCTTCCCTCACCATGCTTAGACTGTTGTAAAGAGAAATGTCTGTTCTCTGGTGGCCTCAAGGTAGACTCTAGTCTGTGAAACTTCTGAATTCTGTCTCTGACAAGAATAGTATTGTCCCTTTCATCATGATTTGTGATCTCTCTGCCAAGATCCTTCTTTTGGACTACATTAGCAATCTCTGCTACAAGATCTGATTCTCCCTTTTGTGTAGGGTTATGCTTATGCACATGCACAACATCTTCCCTTTCTCCTAGCAGCTTAGAAAGGAGTGAATAGAAATCACCTGTACAGGAAAGAGAAAAGATAAGAGGAAAGGAGAAAAAAAAAAACAAACCAATTATAACAGACCAAGAAGTTTTAGAGGGCTTCAGCAAAGTATAATATAACAAAGTTATTCAAACAGTTATTTGCAAAAGTAGCAAAGAGGAACTGTTTCAGCCTTAGGAACTGAACCAGCCAGGTTTCTAATAAGAAAAGATAAAGTCAAATCGTTACTGACTTTAAATTACACATAGATACCCACTTTTACCTGACACTCTGGCATCAAAAAATCATCACCTCTAGAGAGATGTTCTTGGGAACAAGGAACAAGAGAAAAACGGAAGAGGAAAATGAAAGCAAAAGAGAAAGGAAGAAGTGTGCATATTTCAGTAAAAAAATATTTATGATGGAATTATCCGGATTTCCCAGGCTACTGCAGAGTTATCATATTTTCACAAAACAAAGAGGGAAAAATTCTATAATTTTATCAAATTTTTCACAAAACAAAGACAATAATAGACACCACGATACTTCTCAAAACATATTTCTTTGAAGTCTGTCATTGTATAAGAAGCTAAGCTGTAAGAAAATTGAATTTCCCATTTGCAAACAGATTCCATAGTGCTCACCGTAGAAAAAAGACATGATCCATTAAATTTGCTTTTATTTATTCAGCCTGGGTTCTATCCCTTCTTTCATTCTGAACAGTAACACTCCTTAAGTCAAGATACCATTTGGAAGGGAAAATGATCTTCTTCAATGTGCTTGCTAGCAATGCAATTATCACTGTAACTTTCTTAGGCATCAACAAACATTTCAGTATATTCCAGAACAACAGCTCAAAGCAAAAAAAAAAAGAAATCCGAATTTATTGACCATGTATCTTGGCTACCTGAAAATACTATCAGTTCTGTTAAATACCACTACATCATTTGAATGGAAAGAGACATTCAATGTGCTTTAACAGTTACTGCAAGTAGGTATCCTTCTATTTCAAACACAAATCACTTGAACTAAAAAATTGTATTATTTTATGACAGGCTATATAGGGCATCTTTTAGAAAAGTGAAATTTTAAGTAATGAAGCTTCCACACGAACCAAAGAAATAAACAAGGAAACAAACACCACCCCACCCCACCCTGCAACAAACAAAAAATTAAACCCCAAAAAATCCCATTCAGAACCAGAAATCATCACTTGCAGCCTGGGACAGAGGAAATTAAGTCTTTTGAAAATGATCCTAAGAGGATCTGTCATGTTATTAAACAGTCCCAGTTCAATGATTTTGAGAAGGATTGCATTCCTTGCCCTTGGAAATGAAATATCCCAGATGACATATTCTGTCAGAAAATAATTACTGAAGTAACAGAGCCAATTTCAATAAAATTAACAAAGCAAATTAGAGAAGAGAGAAAATCATTAAGCTATATAACAAATACGAATTATTTGCTTCACATGCAATTGGTAAAGATAGAGCACTCCAGGATCTTAATATTGTCATTTAACGAGTCCAAGCACCGATTCAAAACAAATCCAAATATTTTGAAAGTATTATCACAGGAGTTTTGGATACAAACCATATCTACACCGAGAAAGGTTTTTAATTAAATTAATCAGGTTTAATAGTCTCTACTTAAAGCAACCAACAACTGGTGCTGAAGCAGAAACACAGTTAAAATTTTCTTTACTTAGGAAACATCTGGTATTAAGATACTCTACCTTGGCCTTTTTCTTCTCCAACATTTTAAAAATTAAATGAATGTCATATGAAACAAATGTTTTGGTTTCATCTGTGGCTGGAGACCTCTAGATGAAAAGAGCCAACCACCTCCCCTATATGCAATCCAGTGAGAGGTCTGAGTGGTAAAAGCAGTGTTCTCCTTAAAGTAACTGTGAGAAGTCTTCCTAAACAAACAAGCTGATGCTATTTTAAACCGCAGGCCTTTTTAAAGCAAGTTTAGTGATCCTTGCAGTTCACTCTCTCCTAATTCTATATCAACTTGTAATTATTGGCTGCAAAACGACAACAACATACTACAATTTTTACAAAGGTTTCAGAACTCTAACAGCTTAGATGCTCATTCTGCTTGAGTGAAGAAGTTTGACAACTTCATGCTCCAGCCAAAAGCACTGTATTCTATCTCTGGTGCGCAAGTGTTGTCACAGAATAATTAACCCAGTCTCTAAAATAGATACTGCTTGTTGATTTAAAAAAGACGGAAAAGTTCTTTAGTTTATCTGTCTTCTTCAAAAGAAACTGTTACAAGATAGGGCTCAGTAGAGGACAAGAAGAAAAGAGAGCAGGAGAATTCAACTTAAAAACAAGGAAAGCCCAGGGAATAATTTTTAGGACAGGATGCTTTCATAGAAAACTTCAGCAGTCTTTATAGAAGCTGTTAATCAGGAATTCAAGTCTACTAGGGTGATCAGTTTTGGTTTTCTCCTAGAACTGAGCCAATGACCCTAAGATATATGAGGAATCTTCGAAAACCGGAGCATAGAGTAGGACAGTTTGAATACTATAGCCACTATCCCGTGGGTATAGATGAGATATTTTCCAAGCTGAGTTTGTCCTGTTAAGAGTTTTCATTAAGCGGGGGTTTTGCAACCACAGCAGTTAAAGATATTCAGGAACTGTCTGAATGTACGGAAAAGGGTGTGCATCAGACAACAGAAGTGGTCAGAAGTGCAGCTGCCCTGAAACTGTGATCCTTTTGTTAAGTGAATGTGTTTGAGAAAATGAATATGGAATCGCCACAAAGTTCAAAAAACATCCATGAAGTCTACATATGTGACCAGTATCTCCATACTTTCGGCACAAACACTAGGCTGAAGTCTCCTGTCAACGTCCTGGCATCTTGACAAGACACAGAAGGTGTGAAAGTGAAGAATTTAAGTTTCCTGATTACCCAATGTATGCAACCCCACCCTAAATTCCACACACTGAATGTGCATCTAACTTTTTTTCAGCTTTGTTTGTGATGTCCAGGCAGATTCCAATAATTTTTAAGCAGTGTAATTCTAAGAAATAATTCAGAATTCACTAGAGATAACTAGCAAAGAGCAGAGTCATGTTGATTCTGAGTAAAAGCTGCTCTGTGCAAAGCAATATCCAGCAAACATCAAAGCATGATCTTGTGTTGCTGCTTTACAGTGGCCTTCTACCAGCTGGAACAGTTGAAGGTGTCGCTTGCCTGAAGATACTCAGTGGCAAACGAACATTTCTTGGTCTTGTTTGTGATGAGACAGCCTTTAGAATGCCTGAGTATGACTAGACGAAGACATGGGTGAATCAACGACTTGGTATCACTGAAAAAACTGAAGTCTAGCAGTGCAGTCTCTGGGAAGCTGACTGATTAGGTCACTTTCACAGAAGATACTTGTATTTCTTATGTGCAAGCTATCAGCACAGTTCCTTCTATGGAAAAGATAACTGGCTAGAAACACCTGCAATTTATTCTTTCTGGAAGAAGCAATAGCCATCAAGACCAACATCTCCAGAATGAAACAATGCACAAGCATATTCCAGTAGGTTTAAACTCTTGATGGTGGTTCTACACTATCTCTCACAAAACTCTTTTACAGAACAATGTTTTAGTATACAGTCATACAAAAAAAAATCATAACATAGGCAATTTCATTGCAAAACATGAGTTGAGCTTCATCTGATTTAATAAAAGGTCAGATTAAGGTTGATGAAGCAGTTTACATAGATAATGTTTTTAGTCATGTGGTTTAGTTTTAGGCAGTCCTGTGAGGAGCAGGGAGTTGGTCTTAATGATTCTTATGGGTTTCTTCTCAATCTAGATATTCTATGGTTCTATTTCTAAAACCAGTCCTTTTTTTCCAGCACTAGAGCCCAAGTTCCCCAATTTGCAGTGAGCAGTCGCTGTCCATGGTCCTTCAGCAGCACACCACGGTGCTGTTGGAAGCACCAATTTCCAGTTTAGATGAAGTATCTAGCCAAGGTACTGCAGGATCAAGCTAGATGGATCTAGCTAGATGAAGTTCAGCCATGGTAAGCCTGTCCAGAGAGCCTGAACGTGTACCTGTTAAGATACATAGGTGAAATCTCATTTTACTACATTTTAGAAAAAAAGACAAGGCACCTTGGTGGTGTCTGAGAATTTCCATGTACAGAATCTGTGTTTTTGTCATAATGTCTGTACAGTTTCACTGCGATGGTTCAGAGAGGCTCCCCAGTCTGTCACTGGCATTTTAGACTTCATGTTCTTCCTTCCAAAGTCACGTCTTGGTCCTACCATAACATGACCAAGAAATACGTTTTCACAGTTGACTCTGGGCTTCCCAATTACCTCTGAATAAAACTGAGTGTATTCTGAGACTGTATGTTTCTGTTTCAGCAGGATGTGCTTCTGCTTAGTGAGTTCAGGTGGCAGAAGTGGTCAGCGGTTCTGCCCCTTCCTAAGTACTGAAATCAGGCTCAAATGACATGGGTCCAACTATGACTAACTTCAGCAGAACTCCTGTTCCTGATTAAGATACAGAACCATCTGTAAGTATCACTTGCGAGACTGTGTGATCCTGAGTAAATGCCTCCCAAATACAGTTTCTTAAAATTCAAACTTTAATTTTCTTTGAGTTCTTTGGCTTCTGGATGAAGCTAAGATTATTCTGAGACATATATAAGATAACATTGATGGTAGAAATGAATGGGAGAAAGGCATGAAATGACATTACATAAATGAACAAAACCTAATGCCTGTTTCAAGTGATATTTAACAGAGTTTGACATAATAGGCCAAAAAACTTTCAAAATGTCTCCTAGTCTGCTATTATTTTTCATGCAAATCACCATTTAATCTGTTGCTTTGATGAAAGCATTGGAAAGATTCCTGAGAACCTAAAAGTATTAAGTAAGGCTGTTTTCTTTTTGAAGGGATTTGAGGGGCTGGGAGGCATAGATATGAAGAAATGAAAACAGTTAAGCTGCTCTGAAGCTTCTTGGCCACCCTCACTGCCCTAAAGTGATGTGCACTTAGAGCATAGGCAAACTGACGTATTGGAAGAACCAGGAATTGCATCTGCTCTCAAGGCATTTCTAAGCAGCTTATAGAGCTAAAAAATGGATGGAAGAAAAGGTTAAAAAAAAAATTGCTCTTTTTTCTTCTATGTCTGCATGTCCCTAAGAAGGGCTTTTACTACTGCCACAATGTAAATGCATTTTCTTTGTTTTTCAATCATCCTTTCTTTTTCTGTCGAAATATTTTAATGTAGCAATGTTTTGAGAGCCCAAGCATAGTTTTTAAAACATCACTAGGTTATAGGAGTTTGTAAATGGAAAGTGTGAAAGCTAAGTGAAAGTATGAAGGAAGATGAAGAATCTTCACTGAATATTACATTTTGTTACAGACATGTTCCTTGACAACAAATCAAAACCTGATACCCAAAACCAAGGCTGCTTGCAGCTACCCAGCTGCCCTGTTCTTTTCTTTCCTTCCTGACCAG
Source organism: Rhagologus leucostigma (assembly GCA_013397725.1). Lineage (NCBI taxonomy): Eukaryota > Metazoa > Chordata > Aves > Passeriformes > Rhagologus > Rhagologus leucostigma. The sequence continues at coordinate 187,715 of VZTD01003906.1, read as the reverse complement.
TAATAATTTCCTTACAAGAACCAACCATTTTGTTACAATAAAATATATTTATTAGCTACTTCCAGATGACTAGCAATAAACACAATGGTTTTACTATACAGCACTTCACTGTGCTCATCTGGATATACTACAGATATTTGAATTCCGGAATAGGGTGCACCAGTTCCACCTCAAATTCCTATTTCATGCAGTATATACTTTGAAATACATTCAGTGTCACAAAATTACCTAAGTGAGAATATGTTTATCATAGAGGAGGTTCCCCTATCTTCAATTTATTTTTTTAAGCATCATCATGTTTTATTTTTAAAAAGAGACAGCAAAATTATAAAAATGGAAAATGTTCTGCCAATAACAATAATTGTAACAATAACAACAACAATATTAATAATATTAATAATATTAATAATAATAATAATAATAATAATAATAATAATAATTTTGGTTTGTTTTAGATTTGTGATGACTTAATTTCTCTGAACTCTTCCTATACTAATAAAATTTACTACACTTCCGATTTCTTCAGACACATTAATGATATTAAAAGAAGTTTCTGTAGTTGAGTTGTTAATTGATAAGCAGCCTTTTAGAAAACACCCAGGAAATGTCCCTCTGTTATTTTAAGAGCCAGAGGACATAAACCAGGGGTCAGACAGTGAAGACTGAAACATCCAATTTAAAACGGCTTCTTTCCATGCTTGTTATATCCTTTTCCTGCTTAGATATGCAACTTACACCAATCGCTTTTTTTTTTTGCTTAGATCTGATGCTCCTTTCTTTACTGTGCTGAGGATGCTTTTGTAAAGATTATGAATAACCTTACCCTAACCAAATCAAAGGCTCATCTTTTATTTACACCTTTGAGCAGGATCATTCAGTGTTGAGAGAGCAAGCAAATCCTCTGCTATTCTGAATCTCCCTAATTATAATTCCCTAGCACTATATATCACTCTTAGTATCTTTTAGTAGCATTTTCTTCCAAGGTTTAATTCAGTCATTTACCTTACTTCTGTATTCTATTTAAGGGATCTCATACAATCTCTGAGCCCTAAACATGCAGTCAAAGCCTGAAAACATCTAAAGATTTTCTTGTACGTCTCATCTTAATTTAAAAATGTCTCAAACACTTCATTCTATGCATCCTGCATCAATACTGGAACTTTGTATTTGTCTTTTGTTTCAAGCCTCTCCTAAGAATTTTTAACCACCTACCAAATCGAACTCCTCTCTTTTCTTACAGCCATATACAAACTAGCAAGGGTAGATTATAAAAAAATTATTTTAAAAGGAAATGTAACCCATGCTGGCATAAAAATACATCGCCTTATTGGTTGATGCTGCTTCCATGATTTTGCCATGTAATATTATCACAAAAACACACTATTGAAAAACTAAAGACCTGCCTGCATGCTTTCTCCTTTCCTCTTCCTTTCAACACCTGTCTCACAAGATATTGCAGGCCTCCCTTCACATTTCCCCCTCCCTTTTTTTTTTTCTCTTAAGGAAACAAAAGAGAGATTGGCAGAGAGCAGAGGAGCTGTATCTCCTCCTTTGATTTAAATCAGAGATTTCTATCCCAGATGCAGAAAGACCTCATTCAGTACATTTTTATTGTAACAAGCTTTTCTTAGAAATGCAGACCTTTACAGAAAATATGCAATTCAGCCACAGAAATTTCAGTTTCCCAACTCACAGATTCAGCTACAACCTAGCAAAATATTTCCAGCTGTCTAACAAATACCTGGTGCAAAATACTTATCTCTGTGTGTGGGTGCGTGAGTGTGCAGTCATATGTAAATATACTATGCAACTGAAAATAATTAAAAGATGGGGTAGGCATCCAACAAGTAATACACAGCAGATTTACGTGTAACCTTTATTCAGACCCCATTTTGTACAGATTATGATGTTAAATTTTCTTACAAAGAAACTTCCTCCTACAATCAACGGTCCATCAAAATACATGCATATTTAACCTTATTCAAAGATTCTCTCCCCAAGAACTCCTGAACAAGTATTTTAAATGAACAGAAAGACTTCTCCTAAAATTTTTATTCCATCATCTCTGTTTATGAAACACATGCTTTCAATAAAGTTCTTCAGCTTGTACTGTGAAATTAAGGTCCATAATTACTGTTACAAGACAGTCAGAATAGAATAGTCATTTAGCGTCCATTCATTTTGGGTGTCCACCTAGAAACATCTCAGAGTGTGAATTTACAGGGTACACTGTACCATATTCTACACCTTACATTCAAGCCACATTTCCAAACAGTTTCAGCAGGAGCTGTGTATATGCAGACTTAGCTTCAGTTCTTTGCTTCGTATATCCTCAAAGATTGGGAAAACAGATCACGACATCAGACTACCCAGCCACCTAGAACCACTCTGCAACTCTTGTAAGAGTGCAGAGAAAAATACACTGTAATCAGAGAGCATCAAAATGCCTTAGACTATGGAGTCATATTATTTTCTTTCTGTTGTTTACTAGTTCACTATACACATTCTAATCTCTAAAACAAGAAGGTAGAAATGCAACGAGGTGTTTTCTGTGCAACTTATCTCACCAATGGGACAGCAATTCTAATGATTACAAATGTGAAGCTCAGCTTTATAGAAGCTAACATCTGAATGCTTGACTAAAACTGCAATATTATTCTAAATGTAGGAGGTTTAATGAGATTTCAGTTAACACATTCAGCTGTGAAAAAGGGACCTTGCATGAATCTGTCTGGGACATTGTAAAGAAACATCTTAAGTTTGTTGATATTGAATTTTCCCATTTGAACTCCCTGAATAAATTAGTCTCATGGCAACAACAAAATAATGATGGATAAGGGAAAAAATCCCACTGTACTGGCAGTACCAACATCAGTGCTGAGACCAACTGCAACTTCGATTCACTTCAGATTCCATCATCCGAAGCAAAATGTATGTTACTGTTTTGGTACTAACTCCTAAATTCCCTAAGCCAGACAGAAGTAGAAATGTACTTTTATAAGTGTCACGGCAAACATAATACCAGAAGTACAATGAAAATCTCAACTCTTTTCTCTCCCATATACGTGTATGTGACATACACATATGCCCTTCTAAAACAAAACCCAAAATCTAATTTTTGGTTTATATGCTGCTAGTGAATTTTCACCTCAAGCCAACCTTGAATTTTGCTTTAAACCATTTAAACATAATTATATTTAATTATGTTTAAAATATGAAATACATATTATAGTAATATAAATATAATCAAATAATTGCATTAATTTTAATAGTAAAAATTGTGCCCCTTCTGCTTCAGTTTATCATTATACCTAATATGCACAAAACGAGATTTCAAATCATGCGCCAGTCAAAACATTAAATATATCATCTGATTAACCATCACCTGTCTTATTCTTTCCTTGTTTTTAAGAAACTACTGCTATTGTTTATACACATAAGCTTTTAAAGCTTTCACGTATATCATCAGCAGACTTTCTCAGTAGCAAAGGCTGCTTCACTGCTTGCATACCAAAACAAACCTGAACTATGCTACACTGTACTATGCCACAGGAAAGTGATGAACAAGCAGAATGAAACACATTTAGATCTTTTTTCAACAGGTAAAGACATATGGAAGAGATCATGAATGCTAACAAATAAATGTTTTTTGCTCTACTGTATCTATTGAGTACAATTTAATCAAACTTCTATTGATGAACAAAAAAATAAACATACATAATATTTGTTTTATTAGGGAACTGATGCTTCAGCAGCAAAAGGAAACTTTCCAATACACCAAATGTCTAAATCAATTGCATTTCCTACAATAATTCACTTCTTATGAACAATTCATCTTCACCAAATAGTGACACTGCTGTTTCAGAAACAATATAATAAGGTCAGTTTCTTTAGGTAAGTTCAGTTAAATTTTAACACAGCAGAGATTTGGCTTTGTATTCATGCAGAGTGCTGGTTCACTTTGTGATGGTTACTGCTTATTTCAATATATTTGCATTGTTTATTAATGTGCCTCTGATGAGTGAAGATGATGAAACTGAAAATGTAATGTAAAAGCAGTGATAACACCTGGATGTACCAATATAATAAACATCCTGTGTGTGACAGGAGGTATCTCGATGTCGCTGCTGGGGTGGCCACGACACAAATGGACATTGCCCCAGATAAGAGCATAAAGCGTTCCATTTCAGAAAGACTGCATATTTATAGACTTCTGTATGTTATCATTTGTGTTACAAGTTCATCGGCTACTAAATTACAACAATGGACCACTGGCTATCATTTAACTACAACATAATACTATTAGTTACCTATAGCATAAGCATTCAGACATTCAGAAAAATAACAGGTGCAGATATGTTGCTGTTTTCTCTTTCTGTTGTTTTGGATTCCGTACTTCTGTTGATACTACACTTCCCTGGGCAAAGCTGATTATTTTCTTCTCATGGGCTTTTCTCATGAATAGAAGCTAACCATGTCCAAATTAAGATCTGTGAAGCCTTCAGACTAGCTGTCGGCCTCAACACCTCTACGCCCAGGCAAACGTGATATACACATTATTTGTAAGCAGATACTTTCACATGGCACACTTCTTTGTTTTCCCCTTTCGAGGCAAATCCTTAGATTTAAGAGTACTGACATAAAAATTGTCTCTTTGACCGTATCTCTAACCTCCAGGTTAGTAAGTAACTCCATGGCAGCACAACAATTAAACAACTATTTCAGTTTTAGTGAAGTAACAGTGTTTATTTCAGCTTCCTGAAACTAAGGAGGGGAAAATAAGCTGCTAAAACATAATAAATCACAGAGAAAGAAAACACATGCAAGATAAAACACAGAGTTATTGGAAAATTGCTGATGTGCTTTCTTCAGAGGAAATCAAACACTGAATTTACTGAGCAACAGCTCAGCAGCAACAGAACTAATCAAAGTTTTGGTGTCTCTGTGTTTTGTCCATAAGGTTATCATACAGAATATGTCATACCAGACCACAAACAGAAAGACTCATGTCTTTTACCTCTGTGAAATGATGTACTTGTATAATGACCTCAACCTCCGTGGATGTATGCATGTGCTTCTTTGTAGGGTCCACTGCCTCATCCCTCCAAATCGTAGAATTTTCCTGTCATTAAGGTCTTGTTCAAATTTGGTTGATACTGGCTAACTCACTAAAGTTACTTGAGGAGATGGATGAATTGGCAAAATTTCCTTACAACTGATTTGCACCACAAAACTGGACTCCAATTTCTATGTTATTTTTACAGGCACATTTTAGCAGATCATTCTCAGCTCTAGGTTTCCCCAGTGTATCTGGGGAGCATTTGCAGAACCAAAACCCACTTTTTAAGCCAGCCACTCAACTGTCCCTCTTTGGAGACAAAAATAAAACCAAACCTGATCTAGTTTTTCCTGTTGCTTTTTTTGTTTATTCAGACATAATTCAACTGAAGTTAGAGCTGTATCAATATAAAATTGATGACAGGTTCCTGTAAATGATGGGAGAATTTATCGTAAGCCAGCAACTAAGAACACAAAATGAAATTCACAGCAACTACTGCGTTTTGGTATCTCACATCATGAACCCAAGTAATTTCAAATGAACAAAACAATTCTGTGTGTTTCCATAGAAACAGGTTAGATGAGGATGTATACTAAAGAGCAGTCTCAGCAAACCAGACTGCATTGCAGAAACATCTTCAAAATACATTTCAAAGACAAATGAAAAAGATTTTAACAGCAGGACCTTTTTCAACACTTTTTTTCAAACACGAATGAATTCAATAAAACATATACATAACAAGAACCTTGACCAAATGCTAATGCACCAGTGTTACCCATAAGGTAACATAAGAGTAAAGCAGATTGACAGCATGAATTTTGACGTAAATTTGTAAGCAGATAGCTCATCTGCTCTGAAACAGGATTAAAAAATATTAACTGTTTTTCTTTCTTAAAAAATACATCTTGAATGGACTAAGATAAATATCAGATATGCCATTGTAACTATTGTTTCTAATAGTTCATTCATTCAAGATAGTTTCACACTCTAGAAGCTAGTTTTAGGTAACTACTTAAAAAAACTTAATTATTTGAGTTAACTCTAAAAAATGGCAGAGTACATATAAAGTCTAACCTCTCTGGGAGATGTTATCAAAAATTCTAAACACTGGCCAATCTTTGCTCTTCTTAAAGGCAAAAGGAGATTTGCTTTAGTCTTTGAACCTCAATATTCTTCAATGAAAACTGTATGCATCTGTAGCTGATGAGGTCTTCCCTTTAGTCTCAAGAACAATCTTGGTACTGAGGCAATATTTATCTAACAGTATATGACTGAAAAGAACTTTAAAGTAGAGTCTAAGATATTTCTGAAACATAAATAATATTCTGAGTATTTCCAAAATCTTTATAGCAGTCATAGATTTTTTCCTCCATCTAAGTACTACACACATTTCTGTGTGAGCTGTAATGCACACATGCACGTATACCCAAATACAGTGAAAAATAATACAGTATTAAACAGCTGCACTCAACCTGCTGCATGTACAGCAAATATTGGGGCATAAGAACATTATTTCCTAATACACACATAGTAATAGAAACTGAGAAATCAATGAAGAGTTACTAGCAAGTAGTTACATATAGAATACATGCACATACAAATAAATCACAACCTTTGTTAGCAAATTAAACAAAGAACAGGAAAACCTTATGAGACTAAAATGCACTAATAAATTTTACCCACAAGGCTAGAGATCAGTGGTAAGCTAATTATTTTTATTATTCGTTACATAGCAAGCAACCCTATTAGCTTTACAGAACATTGCAAATTGCATCAATTAAAGATAAACAGATTAAAAACTTCGTAACTCATTAAAAATCAGGATACAATTTATCAGTATTTTACATTAATAAGTCCTTTACTTGACATAGAAATAAACAAGTACATACCCTGATCCAAAATCTCTGCCTCTTCTTTTTTGGCCTGCTGCAGCAAAGAACTTGTACCACTATCCTTGGTTTCTGAAAAATGGATTTAGGATATGATGTTAGCCTTTGCATATGAATGGAACTGAGTATCTCCCTACTGTGGAAAAACGCCCTTCAGAAATGAACATTTGGCATTTTTATATATAAATAGTAGTTGTATCAAACAACACAGCACTAAAACAACTGCAATAAAAATTTAAGATTTGTACTAGAAGATAGAAGTAAAAATAAGCATAGAAATAAAAAATGTACATAGAAATAAACAAGTGCATACCCTGATCCAAAATCTCTTCCTCTTCTTTTTTGGCCTGCTGCAGCAAAGAACTTGTACCACTATCCTTGGTTTCTGAAAAATAGGTTTAGGGTACGATGTTAACCTCTGCATGTGAAGGGAATTACCTCCCTACTGAGGAAAAAAATGCCCTTCTGAAATGAATACTTGGTATTTTTATCATAGTAGTCATACCACACAATGTAACAGTAAAAAAGTGGAATAAAAAACTACAACTTGTATTTGCTACACAGACATACCAGTCAGATTACTTCTGGATAATACTGTTGCTGCAACCTATATGTCTACTACTGTTCAATGTAAACATCCTTCCATAAAAAGGCAGTGGGATCTAGAAAACTAGGGAAATGTTATGATACAATTTTGTATGAAATAGACAGAAGATAAGGTAAACAATATAAAGTTTGGCATAGAAAAAGAAGCCAATCTTTAGGGCACACAGGTCACATAGCCATAAAAATATGTTGGAAATTGGAAGATATGATAAAGAAACAGACAAAAGATTATGGCAGACATTTCCACTAAAACCAACAGTAGAATCCGCGATGGTTTAATAATCAGCAATTTGAATTTCATGCAGAACTGCATTACCTCTTTATGAAAATTTTGCATATCAAAACAACACAGAGAAATACATCAGTGAACATAAGATGACATGAATAAAATGGATTACAAGTATTTTTCACCTTCATGATGTCCATGCATCATCTTCAGCACATCAGACTTGACTGGAATAGGAATATTTGCCTCCTGCGGAATATTTCTGAACATTTCAGGGTTTGCGTTCTGTGTGCAGGTCATATATGAGACAGCATGCTTGGCTTCCATATAGTACATAATGTAAAAGTTGCACATTTCATCATTGGCAGTACCCCTACACAATACAGAAAAGATGTGGCACTTAGAAAAATAATGAGCTGGACAGCTGTTATTTAATTCATCTAACTTCTTTAACAGGATACTAAAACATCGCAACCAAATGTTTAGATGTCCCAAACTAAAACATGCAATACCTGCATTGCAGTGAATATCAGAAATTTCTTTCGGTTTATACTGGAGAAAACCAGTGTGCACCAAATCCCACGTACCTCAGAAATTCCTAGCAATTTGGTTTTGATTTTACAGAAAATTGCATCATCTATTTAACTGTTCTTCCTTCTCATTTCTCCAGCATACTCCACACAGTTCCCATTGTGTTATCAACTGTGCACATGTTCTGATGAAATATGACAGAGCTGTATCATTCATTAGGTTACTATTCACTTAACTTCTCTACAAATATTGGACAAACGTAATTTGAAATTGTTGCAAATAACATATGTTTCATTTCAGCAACTATTTTTTATGACAAATCTTCCCCCTTTCCCCATCAAGTGCATTCATTTATTGTCCAATCACACTGGTTCTAATACAGCAAAACTTATATTCCTTACATATTAAGATACCATAAAAATCTCTTAAGAAAATATAGCACTGTCATCTTGAGAATAACTTGTTTGTAAGCTCCTGTAACAAAAACATGAGTGCAAGGGGAATGATAAAACACTAGCAAAATTCAGCTCTTTGATAAGTGTTGTGCATGTACTTGAAACAGAAGTGGCTCTTCTGTACTGCTACATAATTTTGTCTTCAATAGAAAAAACAGCTGGCACAAGAAAGTTTTGTTTTCTGAAAAATATTACTTTCTGAAGCAGAGTATATATGGCCTCTTTACAACTGTGGTCTGTTTCTTCCTCTGTCATATAGGTTAGTATCTTTTGTTTAGAGCTACAATCCTGACAATGAATAAGCTAGGACTTTTAAAGAAAGGTTCATAATATACAGGGGTTTACACCAAGTTTTTTTAATTAGCTTTCACAATTACACAGTGAGCCTACACTCATTAAAAAAATACAGAGGTGGTCTATTAGCTGTTTGCAAAAGACATCAGTGCTGACTTTTCCAGCAGCATCCTGCAGCATTCATTTATTCACCATAGCAACAATAATGACACACAAGCCAGAGGGGAGAGACAGAAACATGGGAGAACAGACTGTTTCAAAAGGGGAACTGGTTATTCTTCTATGAGTTGGTAGTTTAGCATCCCTTGGAGACCACAAAAATGAGACTCGGACTGGCAAAGCTCTGCTTAAGCTTTTAGAAAGCATTAACTTCACTGTTGAACCTCCAATATCCGTCACTGTAAGTGCTTCCTCTTTAAAACTCCAGTAAAAAACGAGATGTGGAAACCATACAAAATGTGGTTCCCCTGACATGCCACCATGTCTAAGCATTTGCAGTGATTTAATTTCAGGTGGCAGTTAAGTACTGTTGCTCACTGCCCCCACTCCTGCTCTCCCCAGAGTCAGACAAAGCAAAACTTGTGGTCAAATATATTAATACTAAACAGTAATAAATAAATAATACTAAAAATAATAATGATAATACTAATAAACAATATGGTATGATTAATACAATACACATTCATACATTATAGTGTAAATAAATAATAAATAAAATCAGTAAAATAATTATTATAAAAATAACAATTACTGTAATAAAAAGGACTGAGAGAGAGTTTCCCCACCGAAAGCATATGAGTACATTGAAAGAAATTGTCCTGAGACTGTTTCTTAAACTGTAAGGATTATTCAACAAACAGGAACTACTTTGGGGAAAGTTACAGAAACATGACAAACTTCTTGAACTTCGAAGGTTTTATGCTTTCAGTGTCATGATATTTGTAAAAACCTCTTCTCAACTAATTTTTTCCAACTGTTACTCATCACTATTTTAACTGCCCATTGGAAGGTGATAAATCCATGTTGAATTCTTAATCCTCCACTGAGATGCAATCTCAGGGTGCTCAGTGCATAAACATCTCTTTCCTTGGAATGCTGCAGCACACACTCCCAGAATGGAGAGATTTCCATAGGTCATCTTTGTGTCTCTATATATGCATTAAATTACAGTTCAAAGAACCAGAGCCAGCTAAGAGAGTATTAATATTGTATCTATTTTTACAGCTATATTTCTCCACTTGATCTCACAGGGCTGTGTCTGTCACCTGCAGCTGAATAGCATCAGTGACTAACACAGTTCAGATTTTCCTGTTTATTATTATTAGTAATTATTAGTAATTTCTGGTTTGATTGTTTTTCATAAATGTCTGTACATTTTTATACTGAAAAAAGGTAATTGCAGTATTAGTCCAGATTTTTCAAGGCTAGATTTTGCCATAGTTCAAAATATCAGAATTTTATAAGCTTCTACAAATTTTCTTTCTGAAATAATGGAGATAATTGTGAAGCTTTATTATTTCACTTTAAACAGTTAATAATGTCACCTGATTAAAAAATATATTTTCTAGAATTGATATTCTGAATCCTTCTCTAAGAACAGACCAGCCCAACATCTGAGTAAGTTGTCTGGCAGCCTAGCTTCACTTCAGAAGTGTTCTCTGAACACCTCAGCAAAGAGAATATTCACGTAAGTAACATCAACAAGCATTGTGTAGGGTTAAATCTTAAGTAGACCAGACAGCATCACAAAACATTCTGGCAGAATTTGTTTCATAGAATTACCTTGGAAGAAGACACGAAACAAAACCATTTCTACATATAATCAATACCCTGGAAAAAAACAGTTAGGAAATGGAGCAAATAGATAAAATTTACCCTATATGTGTATCTGTAGTTCTGCCTTCCCCACTGAACACACATCTGGCTGCTAGGATATCATTATAACTAACGTCTACCGGATATTCCACGGGGTAGAATGCCTGAAAGAGAGGATGATTCACCAGAATCAGTGAAAGTGCTTCATATTCTCTGTGTCAATAGACACTGATGAGAAGGACAGTGCAACATATCTGAAATGACTTTTGCATCATAATCTAATCGTGATAATAATTGGCAATATTCACTTCCAGGAGCACAACAGCACATAACCAGTGGAAACATCATGATGCAAATCTGTGGACACGTGATTTCCAATTCACCCTCTCAGTTTGAAACAATGATAATTAAAATTTACATTCTGAACTACAAGAATCCAACCAACCTGTGGTAGTTGCGGACTCTGTCTACCAATCAATGTCCATTGACCGTTTCTCACTCTGTATCCACTCACTACTTTACCTATAAGATATCAATATGCATGAGAAGTGAGACATACTTGAAAAAATACATTGCAGTGCCAACATCTTTCTGTTAAGTATTTGATATTCCTATGTTACTCTTACCTAGTCTGTGTGTATGAACTCTGTAGGCAAAAAGGTGCATTGGAGACCTTTTGTAATGGCAGGCAATGTCTGCATCAACCACTGTGACAAAATACGACAGCAATAAACAATGACAAATAGATCATTTATCAAACAGAGAAAAGTTGAATTACTGTACTTCATTCAGCATGGTTTACAAAAAGTATATATATACTGGACAACACATGATTTCAAAAGATAACAGGTAATATCTTATACTTCTGCAGTGTCCATCTCAAGACATCTGCAAAGAAAAACTAATAAAATATAGTACAGGTTACTTGAAAATTACTTACTCTGCTGACATACATATAAAATCTTTCTGGCTGAAAGCCAGAAGAACTACTTCTGGTATACACTACTGCTATTTAACAAAATAAAGTAATACATTTACTTACAGACTATGTTGAGGGATGCTTAAAATAAACATAGCTATGGTAAATGGTCTACTTAGGGGAAAATTAAAATAAACTCATATAATTGTAAACTGATACAATTTACAATGATGTCTTGATTATAAAGACACAGACCTAATTTAGGGTTAGACAAGAGACTTTGTCAGAGAAGTGCTCTACAATGTTTACAGGGTAGTACTTGTGTTAGTACCTGAGGAAGAGCCTACAGAAAAATCCTGATGCCTTTCTGAGAGATACCTCCATATTTCCTGTTTTAACAAATTTCATGTTCCACTTAAGGGCTGTAAACTTGACTGAACATGAGAAGGCAGTTATCAGCAACCACAGAACTAATTATTTGCCCTTTTCCCTCACCCTTTCAGTTGAAAAATTAAATTCCTACACAGATCAAATATTCTTGGGGATAGTGGGGGATTAATTTGCTATGTTTTCATATTGGAGAGCAAAATATTTTCAGTTTCAATTCAAATTTAAGAATGTTTCAAGTTGCTGAATTCACTAAACAGTTGGAGTCAGCTGAGCATTTGACCAGCTCATCCTATTTAGGCAGCTAACTGTGAATGAGACAAATAGTGTTCTTGGTTATCTACTTTAAAATTTCGGTATAGCAAAGTCAGTGTTCAACTTCCTTGAAACAGAACATTCCATGCTAGCTGGAAGCAAGGATATTGGGAGTTTCCAAGCTGAGTTTCAGATAAAATTCAGGATTCTGAAGAGAAACTGTTCAGCAACTTCCTATTGCAATTTTTTTCCAACATTTTGACCTTTTAGCCAACTAGAAACACAGGAATAAAATTCTTAAATAGCAGCTCCTTACTGGTAGAAATTCGTGTTTTAAAACTGAAGTCTTAGTAGAATCACAAATATCACAAATGACAAATCCAGATGAAGAAGAGTCCAAAACAGTTTATGGCTTTTTAGAGGTGAGAGGAGGAATTAGAAAATAGGTAGGGCATTTTTTGTAAAATACTAAGATGAAAATAAATTAAAAGAAATATTCATTATTATTTGTACAACATTGTGTTTATACAGCATTGACTGCCTTTACTAATGTAGTCATAGGGAAATAGGATACGATCTTAAACATAACTATTTTTCATCATTTGTTCAATCAATCAAATAATTAGTTTTTCCATCTACATATCATCAAGCCTCTGCCAAACTTTCTTACACAATAAGCAATAAAAATAAATCAGACGCTGGAATTATACAATCACTTTGTAAAATGATGACTCACCTTTCTCGCCTGGTGGTATGACCGTGTTCACAGACATCATAAGATACATTCCAGCAATCAAAGGCTGCCTGCAATGCAAAACTCAAGCTCTGGTAAACAAGTCCTCCGTAAAATACAACTGCAAGTGACTTGATATGCAATACCATTTGACACCACTGATTTCTAAACATTGGATTACGTCTGATACAGACCTACTGAAAAAGAAGCTGTTTCACAGCAGTTCCCCTCTCCCTCCCTTTTTTGCTACCTTTTCTAAAGCATTTTCTGCAAAGTATGTGAAATAGGACAAAGCTATTATCTGCATAATTGCTGTTCTCATCCCAAATTTCTAAATATGAAGCTCTTAAGATGGATTAACTCAGTGCTCATAGCACAGCTGTGTCAAGTTTCTTAGCAGAAATGCAAATTTTTGCCAACAGATGACACGACTTCGAAATTCTTAATATTGTCAAGTAGGTATTATTTTTATTTCACATGTTTTCAAAGGAATCCACACTTCCTGTTTCAATGGAAAAAAATAGGTAAGCATTTTTAAAAATACTCACTTTTGATGTGTCAGATGTAAAGTTACACCAGAGCAGTCCTTGTGTTTATCTGTAGAAATTGTGAAACAGTTTAATTATTAGCAAGTGAACCCCAGAAAATTACTACATATTAATAAGATTTTTCTGCTGTGTAAAAAATACCAGAAGACAGAACAAGTTTTATTCTTACAGTGTGCAGTAAAACCGCTATACTGTGGAAATACTACTCAAATTTGCACAAACCTGAACATCTCAGTACTGCATTTGTAGCAATCCTAAGACAGAGAAAAACTTTGGTGGATGAAAACTACTGTACTAGAAAATGTAGATCTTTATGAACTAGCATCTGGGAAATGAAACAGTATCATGTTTACATTAGCAGAAAAAGTAGTTTTGTTTCAAACTAATTTGTATGTTGATCAAAGTTATAAAAATGAAAGATTTATGAAAAGCAATGATTTTAGCCACTAATAATGCAGCTGCCAGAAATCCTTGTAATAAAAGTCAGCAGGTGAACTTGATATACCAATACAGACAGCAATTCTGCTTAAAATTGGATATCCTAGAAGGTGAGTAAAAACAAGTAATTCATTTGTCAGTGTACTGTATCATCAATAGCTGATATGTTTGACATTTTAATTTATAGACCCAGTTGTCTTGAGAGTTACTCAATTATAGCTGGTCATCTGAGAGCTCAATCTATGTTCCTTTTTAAGCAAGTTTCTTTTTCTTATGTTTATACCAATAATAGCTGGAGTCAGAAGATGGATCTAACTCCAAAGCAAGTAAACAGAACATTCTAAAAAAATATTTTCCAACAGTATATGTTTCAGGTAAGAATGAGGGCAGAGTAGCTACGGATCCGGTGACAAGTGGTAACTTCTGAGAGGTCTTCCTCCCATCAATAGCCAGGTTCCAAAATGTAAAAGTAGTGCATTTGAATAGAATAAAGGATAATGACCAGAGTGGGACAACACAGGGAAACTTGACAGATTAAAAACTATCAGTTCGGTTTTTCAGACGCTAGCTATTTCAGTCACACCACATCTCGCTATTAAGGGACAATAATCAGTTTGCTTTTTATCATTACTGATAGTAGAATCTACTAGAATTTGTTTGGTTTTAGAAGAAGTTCAAGATATCTATATACTGTTCATCCTCTTCCCTGCAGGCAGCTTCACGTACAATCTCAATACCTCCGTGTTTGCTACTAAGGTCTTTGTAAAGTCTCTTTTGCCCCACCCTCCTCATTTCAAACTAAATTTTTGTTATTTATATAACACAGGTGATGCCACAGAACTCAGTTTTTGTCAGTTTAATATTGTTAGAACTCTGCACTACATCAGTTTCAATGGAAAATGGAAATTGGAAAATGCTTGCTTCCTCTCAGAATATTATTACTTAAAGTAATAAAATTTAAAAATTTAAAATGCAATTAGTGATTCTTAATCTCTCAGTTTCGGAATTTTACTGGAAAGCATCACCACTCTATCTTTCGGACACTGCTGTGAAATTATCCCCAACCCATCAAAGTAATTTCATATTTGAAAAATTTAGCCCTTACTACGTCATAGCATCTCTTTTAAAAGCAGTACCATAGGAGGAAGGAAAAAAACTCCAAGGCATTTCAGTTTGGCAATATTAAAGTATTTTGACACAATTTGAATTTTCAGAGCATAGAAAATTTTTCATCAGCATTTTCATCTAAATAGAGCAATTTCAAAATGAACTGAAGATAGTTGGAAAGTTCTAATTGCCACTATATAAGGTAACCATCTAAATCAGTATCAGGGGAAGCACAAATGAGCTTCTGGCACAAGTACCTGATCTGCAGTGCTGTGTTAAGTGTAAAATAATGGATGGATACATTAGTCTAAACCTTTCAGGAATTGCTACAGTGCTTTATAATTCTGTTTGTAGTTACATTTAGCCATAACTGAACAAAATGTTTTTCTAACAGCTACAGAGCGATGCTGGAACTGGTGCTTCCCTGCTTCTTCTTCCTTCAGTTCACCTCCTTGAAACACTCAAAGCTCTGAACACTTCACCCAAGAACAATGACTGCCGTGGGGTCATGCCACTTCCCTGCGCAAATTCTTTTCAAGCTTCACTACCTGACCTAAGCTTGTTCAGCTTATCTAACTACTCTGATTTCCTTGTTTCAGCTATTCAGTAAATAAGCACTGCTCTGGGACAAAGAAGTTACTAGTTACTATTTGCCATATGACAAAGACTGGAAAACGCATTTTAGATATTTCAGAAAGTAGGTTCAAATGAAAGCAAATTGTCCATGCAGAGTTTCCAACTGAAATGAATCCAGAAGTTGTGCTTGTGACTGCCTTTTGTGTTCTGTGCAAATATAACACAATCATATTAAATATTCTCTGCTTTTATTTACCCATGTCAAACAAAGCCAATGGTGCATGTTAAACTGGCTTCAGATTTTAAGCATATAATTTTTTAAAATTGTGTATGACAACATTGCAATGATCATTCCAAGTCTAACTGCCAATAAATGTTTAAATTTGTTTAAAAAAATCACCTATGCTACTCCTGTTTATAATGTTTTCCAGGAGAAGTATCTCAAATACTAGAAATACTCAACAGTTTTTCAAATTAAATACTCACACCTGACATGAAGGCAAGTTATCCTAAAGAGAAACTCTCCTTCTGTAAGCTGATTTTATTAAGACTTCTGAAGCAAGTCTGACAGGCTTTCTGCTAGTCTGTCTATCCAAATCTACAGTCCTGAATTCTTTAATTACATGCATGATAATCTGCCACAGAAATTGAGACTTCTAGGACTTCCTAGATGCTTAAAATTGTATGGTTTTTTTACTCATAAAAACAAACACTCTTTAAAACCTATTTTCTTTGCACTTTGAGTATGTGGATTACAAATTATTGAGCACTGTGCTCAAACTATTTATTCAGCTTCTTCATTGCTCTACTTCTAGTATTCCATAGGAACAGCATAGCACTCATACATGGTGACTAGAATACTTATAAGCTTTCACTATAACATAGTGGCACATTTTATGAAGCTCCAAACCCCTTGTTATTTCAAAGTCAGCCCTTGACTTGTACCAGAATCTCTACATACAGTCTCAGAATTGGCTTTGCTTCATTCAAAGTAAGAAGTAGCCTCAAAGGTGAGCACAACGTCTGAGCAACGCAATTCCAACGCTAATGCCCATGGGGAAGTAACTTTGTACACATTTTATTTAAAAACCAAAGACATGCAGCACAAAAATAAACCTGAGGTCCTGGTTAAGAATGAGACAAATTCAGTATATTGCATACAATATTGGTATCTAATATTTGATACATAAAACTACCTTAATTTTTTTTTCATGTAAGTCAAGGTGCTTGCACTTGCCAATCTATTCACTCATCCAATATCAATTCAGTAAAATTCTTTTTAAAAGTCTACTACGAAATCTGGAATGAAACTCTACCATTATTCAATCTGTGGAAAACAAAATGCAAACACAGACTCCCCAGTGACATTTTCACAACTTACTTTCCAAATAGAAAGCAGACAAACAATTGTTGATCCTTGTTCAATATAAATTTTTTAATATATGAAGACCTCATAAAGGTCACAGATGACTGATTTGCTAAAAGGATATAATAATATATCATAGCCATGAATCTCTGTGAATATGCAAAGCTAAATTTATTCAAGACACTACCATATTCAAAAGAGTATTAAAGAGAAGGACACTGAATCTAATGTTCAGAATAATGTTCAGAATAATGTTCAGAATAATGCTCAAATGGCAATATACAATTCACATGCTTATGCGTAAACAGATCTTTTTAAGATTTGCTAGCTTGGTGGTCAAATTACTCTCCCCAACCAAAAAACCCAAACCCTACAACAACACTAAGAACCCTATACCCCATACAGAAAAGCAGGTACATCTATGTTATTATATGTGATGTGGGTAACATAATTCTTGCAGGGGGTGATAGCAGGGAGAAATAAATCAGTGAAAAGGTGGAGGTTAAAAGAAGAAGCTGAGAATGCAATATTGTTCATTGTGAGACAAAAGAGAGAGAACAGGAAAGGGAACGAAAAAAAATGCCAGAGCTGAACAAAGATCCAAGAATTCCCCAAAAATTTGCTCCAAATATATTGACAGAAAATTATAAATTGCTTCACACAATGCAACAGTTGCACACATACAAATGTCAGAATGTGAAAACCTTCCATACAGAACACCTAAAAGACCTATCATTGATAACTTTAAAACACTTTGATTCTTGGGGATAATAATTACATTCTTATACGTGCTGGAAAGGACTAAAATAATAATATGGGAGACTGGAAACAACGTTAGTCTTTGTTACACGAAGGGAAGGAAAAAAGCCATTCTAGGGATAAGAAAAAAACCATAAGAAAAAAATTTAAAAAATTCAGATTCAGAAGTGCTTACACAGAAGAATAAAACAAGACCAGGGTGACAACTGCACTGGATATTCCTACAGTTTAAGTTCAAAGCTAACTGGGTCCCTTTAGAGGCCCAAAGATGGCTAGATTCACTGTCGTTTGAATCTGAACTCTAAACACTTATGAATATATAAAAGCAGACAAACTTCTGACAACTTTTTAATTGTTACATAACTGTATGCACTATCAGGCATACCTCCACAATAATTTTTGCTTTTACAACATAGAAAGCAAAGAAAATGAAATAGATAATATTTTTCTAAGATGGCTCTTTACACATTTTTTTGTAGAATGTATTTTTGGTTCTCCGGCTTAAATTTTAGTATGTTTGCTTTAGACAAGGTACAGTAAGTTTTGTTTTGTTATGCAAGCATAAAATGTGTACCTAAATATGAATTCTTAGCTCAAGATTATAGGTAAGAAGTGATGGAAAGCAGAATTCATTTAATACCTGGTTAATGAAATGAAAAAGGTTCTTTTTAGAAAGAGTTGAACATGAGAGTTGATGATTTTAACTACAGCATTTTTTTCCCCCCAGAATTGATCGGAAATAGAATGGGGCACTAAAACATAAATAACTACTACCTCAAGTCAAATATTTTATATTTGCAATTACATGTAAGTCAGAACTCTGAATAATTTGGAATCTTTGATGTACTCCTGAAAGAATAACAAGTTAACTGAGCACATTTCATCATTTCTGCATTCTGCAACAGAATCCTCTGTTCTAACAACTGCATGTACTTCAATGACTGTGTTCTTATGCTTTGATGAGCTATGGTTATCAACAGACATCTCATTACAGGAAAAATACCCTTAGGTTATTCCTGAAATCTAAAAATACTTGTGAAACCACTTGAAGATTATGCATTAAATATCTTTGAACACCACTATGAAAGTTTAGGACATTTTATTAGATTTAAATTACATTTTTCTCTGCTGGAATTTTCACAGGTAGGCAACATTAAAAGCACTTTTTCTCACAAAGGGCAGAAAAGGTAGATTATTTTTTACTTTAAAAATAAGATCAGAGACTACCAAGCAAAAAGCACTGAAAAATGGAGGGTATTCTGTCATACTCATGACACTGGTATCATCTTCTGCATCATAATCCTATCAGTCCACACTTCTTAAACTTCCATAATTTTGCAGGCTTATATCTATGGCATTTCTAAGTCCTGCACATATATTCTAGGCAAAAAATAAGGAAGTCTACTGCAAAGGGTCTGTTGGGGGTATAAAATGATGTTTTAATTTCAGGTGATGATTTTATTCACTGCAGTTCCTCTAAGTATGCAAGTGGGTTTTTTGAGTAGAAGCTTTAACTAACAAGTCAAGTTGTTAATAAAAATTTCCAAAGACATTCTCAACTAATGTGCAGTGAAGGTTACTGATCTCATTTGCTTCTTTTTTTAATAACTACATACTCATTTTATACTTAAGAGTGAAAATGAACAGTGAGAACTCTCAATGTCCCCAAGCAATAATGAAGAGCAGGCTGTCAATGAATATGCTCTCTTTAGAGGTTTGCTACTTTAATTATTCAGGATTTTAGCAGGCACAGAATCCCATGGGTTGTAAGGGTCCATCTGAACTCCTCATGAAAATAAATTCTTTCAACTTCAGTTGTGCACATCTGCATATATGCCCCATTCAAATAGTGCTGGCACACTTAGTTTATTCCTTCCTCCTCCTCTACCAATATTGCCATTAAGCCATATTATATCTTCAAGTCATGATAGAAACCATACCTTCTGCTTCAGGCAGTGTTGCTTAAGATTCTAGCTAAGTATTGCTCAAACCTTGCCAGAGATGCACAGAAGAGAGGCTGCATAGCACTGGGAAGTTGTACCTACCTGGTAACTTCTCTGTTCAAAACCAAGTAGAGTCTGTGGATCATTTATCATGATACCACCGAAGGACAGAGAGGCCACAGGCATAGCTTGACCTACTGTTGTAACGCTTATTCCTCCCCTAATTTTTTTGTTCTTATTCAGCCTTCTCTTCTTTCAAGTCCAACATTTTACTATCACTTAGGCCATGAGGATCTTCACATTCTTGTTTAAATCCTACAGCAGTACTGTGTCACAGATGAGTTCCACGGGAATGACAATCCACACGTTTTTTGCTCTCGATGACCACAGAGGCCGTAACCCAAAAACTCTACACAGGATGTGATTTACAGAGTAAAAGCAAGAAGAAATGTACCTCAAAGGTGTCTGAACAAGGCATTTCAGGTTTAAAGAAGAAAGTACAACATGAAATATAAACAAATTAATTAATTAATGAAATAATCACCAAAAAACACAGATCACCAATATGTCAGTGTGCTTTCATGAAATTCAAACTTCCCAAATCCCAGCTTATAACATATGGTCTGGATGAGCAGTGAGGTGGTCTGAACACTGGCTGAATGGTTGTCTAGTTAGAGGATGGCAACTAGTCAGGAATCAAATAGCCCAGGAATCAATACTGGCTCCAGTCCTGTTCAACATCTTCATTAATGACCTGGATGATGGGGCAGGTGCACCCTCAGCAATTGCAGATGATACCAAACTGGGAGAAGTGAGTGATGCACCAGATGGTTGTGCTGCCATCCAGAGCAACCTGGACAGGCTGGAGAGAGGGGCTGACAGGAACCTCATGAAGAACAAGGGAAGTGCCAAGACCCCTTGGGGGACTTGTGCATGAGGGGAGGTGCAACCCTAGGCACCAACAGGCTGGGAAGCAGCTTGTCAGCAAAGGACCTGCGGGTCCTCGGGCTGAGCATGAGTGGGCTGTGTGCCCTTGCTGCAAAGAAGGCAGATGGTGCCCTGTGCTGCATCAGCCAAAGCAGAGCCAGCAGGCCAGTAAAGGGGATCCTTCCCCTCTGCTCAGCACTGGTGAGGCCACACCTGGAGTTCTGTGTCCAGTGCTGAGCTCCCCAGTGTGGGAAAGACAGGGATAGTGTCCAGCAAAGGGCCACAAAGATTATGAAGAGACTGGAGCATCTCTCCTGTGAGAAAAGGCTGAGAGAGCTGGCACTGCTCAGCCTAAAGAAGAGAAAGATCTGGAGGGAATGCGCAAAGAAGAGGGAGCCAGGCTCTTCTCAGTGGTGCTCAGTGACAGGACCAGAGGTGACGGGGACACACTGAAACATGGGAGGTTCCCCCTGAACATAAGGAAACTTTTTCTACTGTGTGGGTGACTGAGCACTGGCAGAGTTTGCCTGTGGTGTTTCTACCCTTGAATATACCTGGACATGGGCCTGGACAACAGGCTGTAGGTGGCCCTGCTTGAGCAGGGAGGACATGGACCAGATCACTTCCAAAGGTTTGTTTCAACCTCAACCATTATGTGATTCTGTGAAACATTCAATGACAGGAATGACCATATTGCTATACTGGAAATGAGTGTTTCATCTTAAAAAAAACCCAAAAAACCAAGCCAAACAAATAAACAAAAAAGACACTGTCTCCATGAGTTACATTTTTTCCAAACACAAATACTGTGACTGATTGGCCAGTGAATATAATCTGTTCACAATCTATTCAAGTAAGATGACAGGTTAAAGTGTGTTTACACCTATTAGTTTCAACTTCATTAAAGAAAACACCAAATTATATATGGAAACCCCAAGTTTCTCCCTAAACTTAAAATTATTAATCTGCTTCTTGATTACTTTAAGTCATCTGCTCCACATTTTTTGAGGAAAAAAAAGGTGTTCATCTTTCAAATATTTATAGCGATAAATCAAGTTTATAAAGTCAAGTTAATATACAAACTGTATTACAAATATGCCCCCTGATTTTTGCAAATGGCACTGGCAGAAAAATTATTTTCTACAGGTAAATATTTTTGATGCTGTAGCTGATACAACTTACAGAGCAAATTTCCAAAATGCATACCTCTAAATGCACTAACATCTCCATAGTGTACCTGGAGAACAAAGTATCTGCTACCCGTTTCTCCTCCAACTCTGAATCCAACACCTAAGAAAAAGAAAATGCATTGTTTTCAGAAACAATAAAATGTAAAATGATTCACCATTACTGACCATATAAAAAAATACGAATCACTTCAATGGCTAAGAGTGAAGGGGTAGAAAATTTCAGACACCATTGAAGAAAACTTTGTCCTGAAACTCAGGAAAACCACCAGCACACGATCCCAACAGACTAAGAAGCTAAGACCATAACTTAATTAATAATGAATAGATATCTGCTTTATGCAGAGAACTCCCTCAAAGAACAGTAATACAGATTTTATAAAAATTCAAATAAAAATGAAGTTTTGTCATCCATGTAGGATTTGGCGGAACTTTCATTTCTCATACAACCTCTGCACGATACAAACTAATTAATACTAACTTACTAAGAAGACATGGAGAATGATAAGACTAAAAGGTCTGCAGTAAAATATTTTTAGATTTAAATTACTATTATATGCAGAAAAAATCTGGAGGAAATTATGCAGCTATGTCACTTGATGAGAGAAGCAAGCACAGGCACAAAATGCAATAGAGAAGCTTGAAATAATTTGAAATAATGAAATTGCAAGTTATTGCCATCACCAAAAGGGATTTCTCCAAACCAATTCTACAATGAACACTTTTCAAAAGAAGCAGAGAAAGCAATTTCTTCGTATTTGGTCAGAGAATCTCACAGCAATAGGCAAGCCAACTTATAAATGGGACTGCAGCCTCTCTGTGCACAAATGAGGCATCTTTATGAATACTCCCTACAAACCTTGTATTTTTGCACAGCTTACCAACAAGGAAAGAATAACTAGCTGGGGTTTAACAGCAAAACTTCCACAGAATCCTGCAAGTACAAAACTTCTATAGAATCCTCCATGTACCAATTTTTTTAAACTTGACATTCTGCTAACCAAATCAAGTAACATTCATGTTGTTAAGTGTGTAAATGGATTATTTAAAAAAAAACATTTTCATGATACTGCTCCTGGCTATGAAAATGGGCAGCAAAAGATTAAAGAAAAAATACTTATAATTCAAGATATTTTCAGATTGAGGCTATACAGACGGTAGATATTTCTAAGACCCTTAGTGGTTATTACAAAGAAGCACTTCTCCCTGTTTTCCAGACATACCACTCTAAGTAGCTTAAAATGTTTTGATTTAATTCAGCAGTTTTCTATCATGCAAGAAAATGGGTATACAAGCATGTTGTTCAACTGCATCAAAGCATTAAAAAATGAAAAACACATTAAATTGCCAATGTATACTTTAAACAGGAAAAATTCAATGTTTAGATTGAACTTGTCTGTGCTTTCCCAAACAAAAAAAAATATTTTAATGTAGTTTGTTTGCTCCTGAAAGATACATAAATGGTAACCTTCTAGTAACATATAGTAGGAAATGCAAGATTAATGCTACATAATAAACATTATATTATGATAGTTATCGCTCCCTCAGCCTTTTTTACCCCTACAGAAACCCAAAATGGTATAGCAAACAGAATGACAAAAACCCGCAAGCATATTAGCTAGCTTAATACATTTCATAGTTAATGAGGTTGATGTTTGTACAGTTTCTATCAGTTAGACATAATGAAAATATTATAGGATGTTCTCAGATATGACAGGTGCTTACTTCCGTGTCCTCCCTTCTCCCCTGCCCCTGCACACAAGAACTCCATATTAAAGGACCAATACCTTTGGGCAGTCTGGTGGGTGGAGCATTTCTTGCCCAAGCATACAAAATGTTAGATTTATCTTTGCATGTTCCTTCATCACAGTCCCTGAAAGTATGAGGAAAGAAAACGGAGTATTATTTTTAAAATTCTGAAATCAGAAAACAGCAGGTGAGTTACATCCAAAACCACTCATTTTAAGATCTATGAAGATGTTTTTGAATGTATGCTGATTAAACACAGTTCTTCTAATGCAGAGTGCTTTCAGAGATATTGGTAGATGTTCCACCTTCTTTTATTTCCCTCCCTTCACCTTAACGCAGTGTTAGACAGTTCTGATGAGCCCTGTCAGCCTATTAACCAGTGATGGAAAAAAAGAAGGAACGTTTTATGGTAATGAACTGTATGAAAATTTCTAGTTAGTCAAATTATTTACTCAAGTGATACAAAACGACAATGGCTGCCACATTTACACAGAAGGACAAGACTCAGGCACAAAGCAGAGAAAAAAACCTACGAGACATCAAAGCTTTAGCATAAAATTGGTTATTTAAAATTCATTTTTAAATAGTCCAAAAAAGTGACAGGAGGCTGTATATGAACCAACAGATAGGAGGCACTCATGCTCTTCCCTGTACTTAATGTAAGCTCATTGCTTTATGTTAATTTTTATTCCACTGCACGATTTCTTGTTTTTCAAAACAGAAAAATCACATACACACGCACACACAAAAGAAACAATCACCAAAAAAATCCCAAACAAACAAACCAAAAAAATGCAAACCAAAAACCCAAAGGAAAAGAAAAAGAAAAAAAGAAGAGTTTGCCAAGTAACAGGCCACAAACAGGTCACAAATATTTACAGTAACTGAGAACTTGAGTCCCTAGCCTCTGCAGCTAGCACCTTGCAGGAGACACTGAGGGTGAAGAATGAAAGACTCCTGAAGACTGATAAATTCTAGACACCTTAAATCTGCAAGAACTGGTAAACCTGAGGCAGAGACACTACCAAATCTGTAAAAAGCCAGACACAGTCATACAGCACAATGTACCTGGACCACATCCAAGAAGGCACTGACTGCTATATGTGAGTGTAGGCTGCATGATGATATACATGGATAATCAAACAAGGAACCCTAAGGAGCTTTCCAAACACCCACCGAGAATACACTTCTCCCTCTTGATCCTGAATTAGGGAAAAGGTTTATTTACAGGGCGTATTTGTACTTTCTTCCAATGGTAAAACATCCATGGCCCTAAGCACAGAGTGTAGAAGTCATTCCACAGGTGCAGCATACACAGGTATGACTTTAGAAAGCCTCACCCTGAAAGTATTCAGACTACATCAGCTGACCCAAGCCAGATGCGATAAGGCTGGCACCCATGCCAATGTTTCATTCTAAATGGTACAGCCCCTGCTCTGTTTATCACTGCTTGCAAAATCACACCTGGGAAAACATTTGTATATGTAAGGCATGGTTTCAGTCACCTGAAATTCTGGGGAAAACAAGAGTGCTACACAGTGTGAGGAATAGCATAAGTGCACAAAAGACCAGGACATCTAGCAGATGCAGGCTCAATCACGTTTCTGTTGAGGATGGCTGAGCCATATGTGCAAATGACGATGCTTTCCAGGTATCTCTCAGAGATAACCAGCTCTTCTGGCACGTATATCAAACCACCTCAGCAGGACAGTATGCATTTCTTTAATCCTAGTGAGCCCTATTTCAGCCTAGCTACTGTATTTATTTCTGACTGACAGCTTTGCCATAATCATGAGAGCATCAAGAGAAAAGGGAACATGCCACTTCTTTTTTAGTAGTTACACTCACAACATGAATATCTAGACCTTCATAAGCAACAGTTTGGTCACCTTCCCCTTCAAACACACCCACGTCCCAAAGGACAATCAAAACTTATTTCAGAATAAGTGGAATGTTTTGATAGATGCAGCTGAAAACTAAGCAGCTTCCCACTGCTACTATACAAAAAACCCAAGAGACTTCAAGGATCTAACCAGGTATTGAGCTGCACAATTTGGAAATGTGTTGAAGAGATTGTTTAGGAGGAATGCCAGAAGGAACTACAAGAACAGTCACAGCTTTACCACCACACTTCGGGCCAGACAGTCTTTATTTATACCACAGTATTTCTAAGAACACATTCATTCGGAAAAAACTCTGTGCAGGCTGTTTCAAACTTCCTTCCTGAGACGCTACCAGAATGCAGGGGGAAGACTGCAGGGGACAAAGATGAAATACAGACACTGCTCTTTCATTTTGTTTAAAAAATGGTCAACTCTCTCATTTAGCCATCAATGATAATCTTGAAACACCAAGTTTTCAGAAGAAAACAAACCTAAAGGAGATTGCAAAGAAGAGGCAATAAGACAAACAGATTGAAAAGCAGGGAGCTATTAAAAAGTATAAATTTAACAAACAAAAAATCACTGAAAGTCATAGCTTCCTTACAGACAAAAAATGAGATTCTAAACAGAATGAGTGACACAGAGTACATTAAAAATGGACTACAGCTGCATATTATACAGTATTGTTCTAAAAACTGATTTTGACTCAAAATTTGGGATTGAGGAGGGTAGAGGAGAGCTTACTGACTTCTTCTGGTATCTTTGCATTTTTTGCAAACTCTCCTGGACTTCCCAAAGGCATTCTCCCCAGTTTTGGATCAGCTCAAGAACTGTTTTTATTAATGGCACTGGGGTTTTGATTGATTACCTACACTGAAAGTAAAATATTTCACTACTGTCAGCAAGACCAGTATTTGGCTATCCCTTTAGCACATTTGCATTGGTTATGGTAACAAACAACTTTTTTTATTTCTTTCGCTATTCTACTGTACTCCTTAGCAGTAACCAAGACTGTAAAAAAAGGGTCATTGAGTTGACTGAGTAAGACAAATCATCATTTTCAGCTCTTGAATGTTGCAGAACATTCTGAGGCAGTGGCAATGGTAAGAAACTACACCCAAAAATATAATTCTTTCTACTGTCCCCACTCTCTCCCATACAGTGAAATAAAAGTCCTTTACTGAACCAGTCATGACATCTTTTGCAACCTCTACTGAACTATTGATGTCAAGGGTTTCCAGAACCATTCTTTCCTGCCAACAGAAACAGCTAGTCTGATAGAGGAATTACTAGGTGGTCATCTACGACCTGTACTTACACATTTGCTTGCATTAGATAACTATTTGAAGTTGCCCTGCCTGATCTCAAAATAAAGGCTCTGTCTATGAATCAGCTCATTCACAAGAGTTTATTTCAGAGTTAGGTTTGATGCAGCGCAAGACCTGTCTTGCCAGGAGACTCACAAGTTCTGAATAATTCAACATTTTCTTTTAAAGCATTCAAGTGCATTCCTGATTATCTACAGAGAATCTGAACTTTTGATCAATCAGTTCAGGCATGTTACTTCAATTTCAACACAGTTTGTCAGCTCAGGCAAAACTTGTCATTGTGGCTGAACTGTTTTTAGATTAATTATGATCAAGGAACAGAAGCAGCTACACCATTTTTTTAGTGCACTGAGCAACACCTGAAGCAACGAGCCCTGGGAAACATTTTTTTTTCCTGTGGAAAGGCCTGTGTATTTCAAGAAGGGAGAACAACATTTAGCATTTGTTCAGATAAAGATTCTACCAACATTGCAGTGAATGTTGAAACCAGGGCAGGTTCCACACAATTTGACAGCCTTTTGGAAGGCCAAGGACATTTGTAGGAGTAGTGTCAAATCACTACAAAAGGCAGCAGGCTAGACGGGCATCACAGATTTTGGCTTAGTGCTGCTATGGCCAAAGGGCAGCTAATCCCAGCGGAGTCATCTGGATGCTTCTCATTCCTCCCCACTCAAAACTGGCCTGAATGACACTTCACATCTCAGGAAAATTAATTTTGACCTTGCATTCTCAATGTTCCTAAAAGCCTATTTTTCCATAATAGAACTAATCCACATCATGATGGTATGAGAAGTAGCTCTTGACTTAAAAGAGCATATGTAACTAATATTGCCGTAACTTTGAAAAAGAAATTCATGTGGCATGCCTTAATTTAATAAAAGCTGGCTCTATAAAAATATTGACCATGTAAAAAGTAAGGGAAGTATCCTTGCTAAACAAGTCTTACAGCAGTCTGCTCAAACAACCATTCTTTCCCTACTATATGGAAGAGCAAGAGAAGTCATCACTTGCTAGCCTTCAGGTAACAAAACTAACAGCAAAAAACCAAACAAAATAAACAACAATAAAGACCAATAACACACAGTCATCAGAACCACTTTAACAAAATTAGGTTAGAAGTCTCTAGCACCCTTTAGTCTATTTCATGTAGAAAACACGTGATCATCTTTCTAGCCTTGCAAAGAACTGTGGGCAGAGCAAGATAAAAAGCTGCAAACTGCTGCAAAATGTGATGTGAAATGATGAGAGTGAATGAAGAGCTTTCATCTCGAGAATGCAAAGCAAACACAAAACCTCAGAAACTACACATAAAAATAGCAAGATCTAATCAAAACTTGCATATGAAAAATTGGAAATAGCAGAATTAAACACAATACTAATGTACTGGTCTGGCTAAGACGGAGTTCCTTTTCCCCACAGCAACTCTCATGGTGCTGGGCTTTGCATAAGGAGCTAGAAAGGCATTGATAACACACCAGTGTTTGGGAAAGGTCTTAGTAGAGGCCACAGACAGGTCAGCTGACCCAAACTGACCAAAGGGATGTTCCATATCATATTATATCCACTCAACAATAAAAGGTAGAAGAGAGGAGAAAGCGGGTGGGGATACACATACACATATTTGTTATTTATGACATTTGTCTTCCAGAGCAACCATTACTTGTGCTGAAGTCTGCTTCCTGGGAAGTGGCTTGGTGATGGGAAGTAGAGAATAAAATACTTTGTTTTCCTCTGCTTCCGCACAACCTTTGCTTTATTAAACTGCCTTTATTTTGACTCATGAGTTTTTTTCCATCCTGTGGAGGAGTGGAGGGATACAGCAGCTTGGTGGGAATCTGGTGTCCAGCCAAGCTCAATCCACCACAACTAAGTATGTATTTTGTCGTTTGACAGGTAGGTATTAACTACAGCAACCAAGAACAAAAGCAACATTAGCTGCCACACTGCACAGGCTGTCAGTTGGTGAGTCTTCTGCTGGGAAGAGTGAAGGTACAGCCAGGGAGCTCCAACTACCTGAACCCTAGACTCAAAACAGGAATTTGAGTCTGATTCAGTTTTGAAGAACTTTGGTTTTTGGCTTTGGATCCCTCTCTTCTACAACCTCAGTACATCAGTTAGATGTGACTTGGGCATTGTCTCATAACTTCATCTCAACACAAGCTCCTAATCAATCTGTAATAACATAGTTGTATCATGTAGAAATTATTCCAAGGCTCTAATAGAACTACTTCTAGAAATATGAAAACAGCACAAGCTCCAAGTACAATCTACTCAGTTTTAAATGAGTTCTAAATGAGCTCACCTGTTTTTAAAAGGCCAGAATGGTGAAATTTTACGTTGGTGTATTGCTCACATTAAAGTATTCAAGTATATTCTATCATATAAGATACAATAAAAAGAACACAGAAAAGCTGTCTGCTGGGAAAAGAAATGAATAGAAATTCTATTTTCAGTTTTACTTTAGTCTGAACTTCTTAAGCATCTGCTTTTCTTGCACAACTATGCAAGATTACATTTTCAATATTAGAAATGTTGGTTGATGCATAAACGGGAGATAAGACTTTTGAGGAAAATTTGTTGTGTATGTTTAAAACATTAATCAAATCATCTCCCCAGAACAGGCATTCAAAATGTTTCGGGGTATTTTTCCTGAAAATATATTATACTATACTATTAGTTTTAAATTCCAGTTCTAGTTACCTTTCTGGTAAATACTTAAAAGATAAATTATGATTATACAACTCTATCAGATCACATTAATTGTTCTACAGTTCAGAATAATTCATATAACCTTTTCAGCATCAGCAAAAATACCTCATCTGCTCTCTCTTGAAAACCTACAGAAAATTTGCAAAATTATTGGACAGACAATTAACTTCCACCCACCTTCATATTCTATTCAGTTTGACTCCACACACCTATTTTAGTGGCATTGGGTGTTTCCCTCTTCTCTCACTGCTTAATCATTTTGAAGGGCAAGTCAACTACCAAACCACTTGATAAGCTTCTTCAGCTTATCTTTTGCTCAGTTTGATTCTGAACACCTGCTACATGACTTCATAGAGAGAAAACCAGCCAACTATAGGTGAAGATTAGATTTCTTGGTATTCAATGACACACTGTTTACTATAGCTCCTGCCTCCTCCTTGAAGACAGTCAATTAGTCATGAAGAAAATAGAGGAGTTAGTTAAAAAAAAAAAACAAAAACACTTTAAGCGTGGAAAGACTAGATTGTTACACGTTTCTTCTTCATTCCAAATTTTCCTACTTTTCCAAGAAATTTTGACACCGGAAAAGGTTTATATGGAAGTAATTAACACCGAAAAAGAGTTGTTGGCTGATAACAAAAGCAAGAAGCAGCTCTTACCAGTAATTTTCAGTAGAGGAAGGTTCATTACATCCAAAGAGTAACATGTGATGGACTGTGTCCATGCTGGCATGAGGCTTAAAGTCAACTGAAAAAAAAAAAGGCAAAACAAGTAAGCTATCCATAATCTCACCATAAGTTACATAACCAAGATCATCTTGTTCCATTTTTTCCCTGTACTACTACAAAGAAGGCAAGTACATCCCCACCCATTTGCCTTCTGCATTCCACTTACACATTTTCCTGAAATTTTCATTCAACAGCCTTCCTTCTAAGCTAAAACACTGCACCTCATCTATTCATTAAGAAACGCTAATCAAAACCATTGTATTTCCCACAAAAGTTAAATATAATACTTAGTTAATATATCAGTGTATCCCAAACCACAGTCTTACTGTCACCAGTCTAATTGCAATCTACCTTTGAAATCTGCACTTGTGATTTGATAATACTGTTCGATTTCTTTTGTACTTCATAAAAAATACAAACAAGAGGCAAGTTACAGTTAAAAGCAAGCAAATCTTATGCATTAGTAGTATCTTCTTCCAGTATTCTACCTGGCTTACATTTTTCCTGTATCTTTCTTGGGACAAGAGTTCCAAGAAGGGATTATGATTGAGTCTAACTAATACGTCAAAGCCTTTGGAAAGGAAAACAAGGTTAGTTTAAAGTCAGCATGATTTCATTGCCCAAGTATTTCTCATTATTAGAAACTTAGATGTGAATATGCACCTCTCAAATGTCTGTTCTTTATCCTATGCCACAGATAAAACACTGGTTTGGTTTCTCAAGTACTTGTGATCCTGTTTATCATAGTAAAAAGTTTTTTAAACACCATGGGAGTAATACTGACCATACATGCACAATGATGGCATTTCTAAAAATAAAGCAAGCTACATTCTTTATTATTACTGAAAAAATAAGTCAGATGCAGGGAATGCAATGATTTTTAACCTTATACTATAGTAGAAGTTCTGAAGACAAGTTACTCCTGCCCTTACATGTACACAGACAGTGAGGAGCCTCCAAATAACTGTCTTTTATCTATTAACATGAGGAGATGGTGAAGGTACAAACCAGTGAAACATTACTCTGCTCCTAAGGTTTATGGCATTACTCGCACTCAGAAGTCAGTATTTTAACACAGAGCTGTGGCAGGGTTCCTGAAATGAATGATGATGTGGGTTATCGTCCCAGTTTAATGGGGGAAAATAAATCAAATAGCTTCCAACCCAATTTGTGGAGCTGAGATACGTTGTGGAAAGTAAGGAAAACCAGCCAAAAGTTAAGGCATGCAAGTCAAGTTTTAGGTTGAAGACATAAGGCATGTGGTCAGACTGTAAAGAAATGAGCATGCCACAGCTGAGGGCTTGGTCTGGGAAATAAGAGATGTACCCACATGCCCTGGGAAGGTACTTTGAGTGATAAATATGAATTCAGAAGTACAAAAGTTGCAAGCATGAATGACGTCTAGAGACCACCTAACATCTTTATTTTCCTATAAGCAAAATCTACTCATTTCATAGATAAAACCCTAATCTGTGTTATGGAGACAGTTTTTGTTTTGATGTTTTATCAGTAACAATTAGTAGTAAAATTATGGTTTATGCTTGCATGGCAGAGGCAACATGTCATTTTGTGTGGAATTCCTACCTTAGTTTTCAAGTGTTTTGGGTGTTTTAAGATGCTCTTATCAATTTAGGTGAGAGATTAAATTTCTGAAGGGGTTTATAAGCAGTTCACACATGTGAAACTTCATTAACTTTATTGTCAAAATTAATACCTGTAAAAAGTGTAATCTAAATACCACCTATAAAGACAGCATTCAATAAAGGTAAAATTGAAGGTTAGGTCTGTTAGCTACTAAAGCCACCACCTGTCCTGCTGCTGAATACTGTCTCACTGCTTCTTTTTATTTCTCTACCACTCTCCCATTGCAAGTATTTATTCTAATGCGTGTTTCAGGAAGTCTTTTATTCCCTCCCCATAGTGCCTATTACAATGATATCCTAGAGCACGGACAGCACCTTTAAGCACTATCATAAAACTTCTTACAAATACCTTATTAAATGCTTTTCTTACTAAAAGAAAAAAAATGCACTAGAGCTAACAAAGCAAAATCAGATTTCTGGCATACACTGTTTTAGCTGATATACCTCATCATTGCTCAAGGAAGCATTGAAAAACCTCACAGTCAGCCTATGAGCTTAGGAGAGCTTTGTACAGGTGGTTACAGTATGGTTCCTGTACAGCTCTTTTCTTAGCAGCACACCCAGGCATATAACTTTCCAAAGAAAAGGTTAAAAGAAACAAACTAAAAATCCATCTAAAAAATCCTGTGTTGAAAAAGCCATAGAGATTAATGTGGAATTCAAGCCAAATGCAGTATCTCTCACAGAATAAGAAAGTGTTCAGAGTTTAAAGGGACCTTAAAGATCATCTTGTTTCAATCCCCCTTGTCTTGTCACTCCATGCTCTTGTAAAAAGCTTCTCCTCATCTTTCTTGTGGGCTCCCTTCAGGTACTGGAAGGCCACAATTAGGTCACCCAGAAGCCTTCTCTTCTCCTGAACAATCCCAATTCTCTCAACTTTTCCCCATGGCAGAGGTGCTCCATCCTTTTGATCATCTTTGTGTCTCTCCTCTGGACTTGCTGCAACAGGTCCATATCCTTCCTGTGCTGGGAACTGTCACTACCAAAGGCTTAAGAAATATCAAACAAAAGTCCTATTTTCCTAGTTGACAGCCTCCACATTTTACAGTAATGAACAGAAGATTACTCAATAGTTAATTTTTTTAATGCATAGAGAAGAGATACAAATGACTACTAAAATAACAGCAGCAGTTTTCGTACACATACTAAATTGAAGTCTGACTTAGTTTCTTGATCAAGTACTACTCAGAACTACAAACTCAAAGAGAAACAGGAATGAACAGAACGTGACATCAGTTTAACCTTAACAGTGTGTACTTAAGACACGTATCTAAAAAACTAACTTCTAAGAAGTTAATCTTTACAAATAATAATTCAATTAAATAAAATTGATCAATTTTTTTTTTTTAATATTACTGTCCTCTCTATCACAGAATTAACTTTAAAGAAATTTATCAAGAATTCAGTGTCTGGAGATTGGCAAATTAGGGAGACATTTAGAGGCCTTCAACAGAGTGAAGACATCATTGCTTGGTTTAAAAGACAGATGTCTGCTAAGGAAGGCAGGAGCCTCCCTTGGGATGGAAAATGTAAGCCCCTTCCCTCCGAATTATTATAATTTCGAAATTAAAGGGCTCTCAGGCAATTATATGAGAAACAGGAATAACAGTTCTTTACTAATATATATATAACAAAGCAATAATACAGAAATACTGGTTTAACCTGACAAGAGTCAGGATATGACTTGGCACCCCGCCAGGCAGGGTGGTGGTAGCAGCCCGGTTAGGTGGTAGCTGCAGTTCTCTTTGAAGTGGTTCTGTCAAAGCGGTGATCTTGTAGACAGGTCTGGTCCTCCTCGGAAAGCCCAGTGGTGGTTGTGTAGCTCTTGTCCTCTGGGAATCCAGTGGAAAAGGCTGCTTGTGCTGTTCCAAACCCCAGATTATATCCACATGGGAATGCTTGGTTCTTCCCCCTGGGCGGAGCATCTCATAATGGGGCGATGTAATTCTGTGAGTCTTGCGGTGGGTCCTTGATAGCCCATTAAACAGAGATAGCTCCCGGAGGGAGTCATCAAGGATGAGTCATGGTAGGGGATAAGGGGCACAGCCCCACCTGTTTTAACAGCTTGTGAAAATGATACCTACTTCTGGTTACATCTTATATTGTAACCTAGGACACTTGGCAATAGGAAAGTTTATACATGCCATAACAGAGTTACAAACCTAGAGCTTCTCAGAGTCATTTATAGATGAAAAGTAATAAACCATCTAATTACCTCAATCTGTGTTGCTGAACATAGAAGGCTCAGTTTTATTTCTACAGCACAATCTAGGACTGATAGGGACTTAGCATAGGTCAGTAAGAAAAAGACATTTATTTACTGGTCACCCATGTGAATGAATGTAAGCAGGTGAAGATGACAGTCAAGTTTTTTGGTTGAGTCGCCTGCTGTCAGACTCAATTTTTATGAGTATCTGTAGAGCACTCTTTAGCTATCTCTACATCTTAGTAATGGAAAACTGATTTTTACCAGTGCCTGCACCATTAAAGACTCAACTGAGTTTCTGGTTTGGCTACTTATTCATAAAGATTAATCAAACGTGATGCAGAAGAAAACCACAACGACATGTTTTAAAAATATAACTGGAGTGATACTTCCTTGAAAAATTACGTATTAATCTCACTCAGTAATAACATGTTATATATTAATCTGACAGCAATTTCACTTCACAGGAGCAAAAAGTATGTTCCTAACATAAACCTAAATGTACATCAACTCACTTCATAAAAAATCCCTCTCCTTAACCTGATTTGTTAGTATTTACAGTCCTTTGGGACAGAGAAACAACAACTGGTTCAAACAGAAATCTAAACCTTGACAGTTTGACCCCTCCACTAAAGAACACAATACAGGAAACAGCATCTGCCAAAATATATAGATGCATGTCTGAAAAAGACCTGTAGGGCAAAACCTGCTCTAATTCTCCTTCTAGCTGGTGACATTTCATTAAGTAAGTTTGATCGATTCCTTCCACTGATAATGTCTGAGAACTGACTCTGAACAAGTTTGTGAATTCTGGTACAGTATCCCTCCAGTTCTGAAGTACAAAGTCATCCCCACCGTCCCTGTGCAAGCATGAATGTTTACCAGTTTCCTTTAGGGAAATAGCAACGTTAAACTCTGAATTCGAAGTTCTTAAATACAAATTTAATAAAAATACTGAAAAAACGTTACAGAAAAATTTTCTACTTATTAACAAATGTAGTACTGCCCGCATACAACACTAAAAAAGAAGCTCTCTCTTCCAAGGCCTTTATATTTCACCAATATGCAACAAAAACATTTTGCTGCAGGTTCCATAACAGAGCCTCCTCTTCCACAATGTCTTGGAGGAGGGAAGAAACAATGGTAAAAATAGGAAAGCAAAGTTAAAAAAAAAGGAATTAATCAGCAAGTCTTGATGAAACCGTAAAGACACTTGGTCATAAAAATGTCCTTTTAAACCATAAAAGGAAACAAAACACAAGGCACTTACTTAGCAAATAAACTGAGCCGAAGGCAGAACATGTAGCTTTACCATCAAACTGTCTCAGGAACCCAGTTTTTTGTTTCAGTTATGTGTATTCACACATCCTCATGCTGAAGCTCTTCAGAACACACACTGCCTTCTCAATATACCACTAAACAGCGACCCACTGACAGTTCATATGCTAGTTTTCAGTTGTTTTTGTCACAAAGCAAAACAGTGTATTTTAAGGAAATGTAATTACACCATTTATTGGCAATGCAATGAAGGCAGATTCTACTTAAACCATAGAAACATAGATTCTATCCTTTCAAAAAGAATAAGCATTCTCTGTGTGCCAATGTTCCATGCTTATTTAAGCAACACAAAATACGAGTATATTCACAACTCTTAACAATATTCAAAGCAGTTAAGGAAAACCATCACTGAGCAGCTAATTTCTTAGGTGATGATGCCTAATGTAAAAACCTCTTTCTTGAAAAGATTTAATTTTCTATCCAGATATTTTATAAGGTAGGTCATTCTACATTCTGTCTACTCTCTACAACTGGATATGATTGAGTCTACTCTTTCTAATGATCAGGTAACTTCTGCTGATTATGAAGACTCCAATCTGAGTGATTTTACTGAAGCAAAATGGGATGATCACATGCTTCAGACTGACCATATGCCTATGCATTTTGTGTGAAAGTGAAAAAAGAGGAAAAAATCCAATAATTTTCTTCTACTTTTAAAGCATACAAAAATACGAGTTTGTAAGGAATGCTATTGTGGGAACGCTTTATGTTCACACAACAAGCTGGGGTTTTTTTGCAAATTGCTTATCCACTTCCTCTTGCTCTTCAAACCTCTACATGACAACTAGAATGGTTTCTCTGTCCAGAGACCTGATTCTGCTTTGTAATGACAGGTACTCAAGAACAGTGGTCACTGAAAGGTGACCAAATCCCGTAAAAATCAGGTGAAGAATATATACATTTTTAGGTCTTGAGAAAAAAATAAAATGGGTTGCATTGCATGACTTGCATTGAGACTTTGCATAACTTTTAAGCAAATTCTTTCATCAGGTCCTTTTAAGCATACACACCATCAAAAGACGTTTATGTTCCTTTAACACAAACAACAGAACTAGATGTGCAGCAACCTAATAATGAATTAAACTATGGAAATGTTCAGCTCAGTGAAACACTAAATAAAAGCTGCTTAAGCAGGAAGTTAGTAATACCGCCTTTCTATGAATCAACAAATGTTGCACACACAGCACAGCAAGCATAGTTTGAGAATGAACACTCACTCCCTTGTATGTCCATTTTTCCTTCTGGGGTCATACTCACAATCAAAATGTGAGGACAGATTCTCACCTCTTTACAAAACAGGTATAAAGAGAAAGCACTGGAAAAAAATTTACTCATTTTTCTTAGTTTCTGTAATACAACATGAAAATCAAAACACAATATTCTATCTTCTGAGGGATTTCCACAAGGAAATCCACATGGAACAACAGTCTCATAACACACTACATCAAAAACTACATGTGATTCCCACCATACTTTTATTAAGTGCAGATATCCTAAAATGCAACAAAAGTGTAAAGGAAGAAAAAGATTGTTTCCTCTTGTACAGTTTATAGCATGTTCTGATGGCAAAACTATCCTTAGCCAAACCAACAAGCCTTCTCTCTCTGAACAACTGTATGTTCATGGCAAGGCACAATAAAATTGCAAGTACTGCAAAGATTTTCTGAACAGATGGCATTCTTCTGCTGATTTATATGACGACAACATTTGTAAGGTATTGCAGTACTTCCTTCTACTTGTCTGCTATCTTATTCATGCCATGCCATTAAAAAAAAAAAAATTAAAGAAAAAAGGAGATGGTTTGATTTCCTCTCCAAGTAAAATCTTTCTGCGGCCAACACTGACTGTAAGTGCAAAAGATTTACAGCCTGTACCAGCAGGTAAATAAACAGCCTGCTCAGCAGTGCAGAATTAAGTATCCGGCCAGGGACAGAAAGCCAATACAATACAATGGGACTGTTTGGTGCTGACTGCCAGAGGCATCTGCATGCAGCTCCTTAACAGCTATTACTCATGAATCTCCTCAGATACAGTGTTATCTTGACTCTAAGCAGCTCCATCTAGCTTGTTTAGGCATTAGCCACGACAAATGCATTTTGGAAACTCTGATGTCCAAAGATTAAGTTAATATGAGTCAAAGAGAAAAAAGAAAATGTTAACCAATACTCACCTACATAGGCTTCATCATCCACTGGCAGGGGTACTGACATGCAGAGGTAGGTATCAGACTGTTAAAAGAAAAGAGAACAGAAATTACCTTTAAATTGGGAAAATTTAGAATTTAAAGAATAGAAACAAAGTATCAAAATTCTCTACATTTTCTGAAGATGAATGTGGGAATACTAAACAAATGAATATATACAATAGAACCATCTAGAAAAAACATCACCTACTTTACTGAGATATTTGGGCAAAGACAACGCATGGTTGGTTTACTACTATAAGAAATAAATTCATTACCACAATTTATTTACATGTAACAGAGATCAGGCTATAAGGTCATCAAAGTGGCTATTAGGTTGATAGGTATACTATTACCTATTTTAAACCTCTTTTTTCTTAAGTTTTTTTTTTTCCAACTTCTAAGGCTGTTTAGGAAAGAAAATCTATCACCTACTGGAATTTCACTACGTTCATGAACTCAAAATCTGACAGGACTTTCACTTCCATAAGGACATTTAAATAGACAAAGATAAAATTCCTGCTATGAATAACTTCAAACTTAATTTAAAAGAAGACACTGTGAATAGGTGTAAACAATTAAATGCAACTGACAAAGGACAGGTACAACGGTGAAAACAGTATGTGATTACACAGAGCAGTGATTTGCAGATAAGAAACCATTTTTGGTGTTTTTGCTAGAAGATGGGAAGGATGAACGGAGGTTAACTGATAAAATTGATGTGAATGCCTTTGTGTACAGTCGTTACATGCATTTACACAGCGAACATTCTAAAGCCTTCTAGAAATAGAAAAGGAAATACTCTATGTTTTCTATTTAACCTGGTTTCAGAAGAAGATTTCTTTTTTTAAAAAAAAAGCACAACCTAATTTAGGACCTTATGCACAAACTTTGAAAGCCAACAGCAGCAATGCTCCACACTGCAGTAGAAATTAAACAGTTTCCAATGAATGTTCATGTGTGGTACCTGTGCCAAAAGAACGCACAAGTAGTCCTAAGTCATGTAAGGGGTTGGTTGCCATTCATGCACCCACAGAGCAACTGCAGTTATGAAACATAATAAACAACCTAGCCCTCCCACCCCTTCAACATGCCCAGTAACCCATTTTAAAAATGCAGGGGTTTTGGCAACCTTTCCCCCAGCCTTGACAACACAACACACAATGAAGTTTTTTTTTTAATAGGAATCTGAACTGACTTATCTCTTCATATGTGTTCCTAGCTGTTCAAATGATGGCTCCTCAGGTAAAATCAGTAACACATAATTATAAATGTGCACCTGGATGAACTGAGAGCACTTTTCACTCTTTCTGGTGGAGAAGTTCAATATTTTGCTGCAGACAAAGAAGATCTTTGTAGAAAGTAGAAACCATATTTCTATTTTGCACTTGCTGAAATAACATCTCTTGCTTTAAATTACATGTTCCAGCGGGGTTTACCCCAAAAACTAGAAAACCTCATTTTCCCTTCACTCCTTTTGAAAGTGCTGTCTGCAACGAGTCATCAATTACTGCAGCGCAACATACTGCTCTTTTCAAGCATCTGTAGCCCTCTAAAAGAGATGTAGACCTCTTAATGATAAATATATAATTCCCTGCAATGGCTTACTGCAAAAAGAAAAAAAAATAATTTTTTATCTTGCTTAATGAAATTAGACGTGAAAATGACAGTGGAATCTCAATACTTTAATGTGAATCTTAAAAATGCTAATGCTAACTTTAAAAATCTCAACTGTCTTCACTTTTACTCACTTGCCTGAGTAAAATACAATCCACTTCACACCTTAAAGAGTACACCACCATAACTTGTTTATAGTAGCTTTCACAGAGTATTTTGAGAGCTAAATATACTGGGTCAGAAGTACTACCCCTTTCAAAGTGCTTTTTGGTTGTTTTCTGTCAGCTTGCCAAAGTTGCAGCAACGTTCAGTTTAATGTAATTAGATTCACTGATGCATCATCCGAGATTTGGTGTAAACTGCAACTCTGTGTCTTACTAGCACAGCTAAAAATATTTCACATTATAAAACTTCAACAATTCAGTTTATGAAACCATCATTTCACAAATGAAATTAGTTCAATGAAAAGATTTTTCTCTCATTTGAGGTTACTTTTTTGTTGTCTACTTTTCTCTGAACATAGTTATGTATCTACAAAAGTTACCCTGATTTTTTTTTCCATTTTATTTGAGTGATATTGTAGGGAAGGCTTTGTTTTCCTAGCTTATTAAAAGAAGAGAAAGTGGCAAAAACTGCAATTCTCTCACCTGCTTAGGTGTCACCCCAGGCATGCGAATGTCCAGCGCAAAATCTGACAGACCAAAAGAAATCACCGGCTGGTCGCTTCCAAGGCATTCACTGGAAAGAGATCTGGTAGTATCTTTATATCTTAAAAGAAGGAAAATAGATTTTTTTCAAAGTATTGATTTTTGTTATGTCTTTCTTAAAAGAAGGGTCTACAGAACTAGTAAAGAAGTTTGATTCTACAGACCTAGTAAAGAAGTTTGATAATGCTGCCTAGTTCCAGGAGTGATCTGAAAATTTCACTCCTTCATGAGCTGAGGAAAACATCTTACTGAAGTAGTTCCTGATCTGAGCAATCAGATGACTAGTTTGGAAAATGTTAACTGAAAACTTAACCTATTATCTCATCTTAATAATTGTCTGAGGCACATGGATGTACAGATAGAGAATTAGTTCATTACAATATGTAAAGTACTATTAATAATTCACAACACTTTTGGAGGGTTTTTTGAGACAATGTGCCTGATTTATAATTCTATACAGATTAAATTTAAATTATATGCAAAGGGACAACTTTTACTTCAAACACTATGGCATTTACAGCAACTTCTATGCTACTACAAGTAGGGAAGTAAAACAGTAAACTTTGCAACATCAAATGAGTATCACATTCTGTATTGAATGCAACATATGAACTAATTGTAACAGTAATGTAGATCACTGTAAAGACCTGAATGGCACGACATGAGAAACACTGAAGCAACACTGATACAAGTTTTGACTATGTATATTCCTGTATACAGAAGTGACATGGTACCCAACCTCAAAAACAGTAAAATCCTTTTTTCAGGAGCTAAGAGGCTACTTCTCTTGTCTGCACTACATTAAAGTTTACCTATGCAATTCTGAATTCAAACCACCCCTAAATTTCTCAGGACTGTTCAGCTTAGTTGATGTTTTCTTGTTAAAACATCATCTTATCCTGCAAGCTAACTCCAGCATCTGAAATAGATTTACTCCCTCTGTAGCCTCAAATACAGCTGTAACTAAAAAAGTTTTATTAATTGCCATTTTATCATTCTAAACTCCCCTTTAATGAGCAACCCTATGGATAAAACATGAGTTACTGTCCTCAGTATGACAAGAGTGCCATTTCAAAGTGCAGAAAGAAAATTCAGAGCAATGATCAAAACCGAACAAATACCATAACACATTTTTATCTAGGACATGCTTTTTCATACTTTTGTAATATTGTGACTGCATGCATTCAACACACAATATTTTCCTGCATAACCCACCTCTTGAAGACTGAAAGTGGGCTTCTGAAACCCAAACAGATGTTTTGAAACAGAAGAAGCAGTATTAGTAGGTTGTTAACGAAGCCAGCCATGTCCACCCTGCTGTTTCTGGCCTGATTAAGTGAGCAGAAAAAGGGCAGTGCAGTTCTATCAGCTGTGATCCTGACAATTAGGTGGCAGCAGCAGCAGTATCATTTCACTACTTCATTATTATGTGCTCTGCGGGCATCCTCCAGCTTCTGACAGACCATCTGTCTTGGAAGGCAATGCACTGCAAATCAGGAAGGTGGATGATACTATGCTGTCTTTATTATTAGCTATAAAAAGCTGTTGAAGAATCTTCCCTTGCAGATAGATGACACTGTACTTCTGTCCACTTAAGGAGCTGAAAAGGAGTAGCACTCCTGATGCTTTCTGCCCAGGTTATGCAGTTAAATCTGCACGTTACTTATAAATCCACAGTGCTGGAGACTTCAAGTGGCATCACAGAAATCAGCATCAGTCATCCTTCAGAATCTGTAAAAACAGAAGGAGCTTAAGGATGACTAACACATTAGAGCATTACTTCTCAGCAAATCCCTGCTGAGGCATTTTAATACATTAGTAAGTTCTTTCATGTGCATCAGCCCAACCAAGTAAAGATTGCATTGGTTCTGTTGATTCCTCCTTTTCCTGCCTTTCCCTGCATACAGCATCAGAAACAGACACATTTGATTTTGATATACAAAACGTAATCTCAAACATATTTTACACGATGAGAAGAAATATAAAAACCTACTCAATATGTAAAATGCAAAGTATGGAGTATTTCACATATGCTAACACCAGTATAATGTGTTCTACAAGCAGGAAAAAATAAAAAAGCCAACACTGACACAGCAAGAATCAAGGTTTGCAAATTTTATTAACTATCACCAAATGTTTCTGCACATATTGCAGACTGGGAGAATACTTCCCTTTTAATTCAACCTGTAAATAAACCATTATGTCATTAAGGTATCTGTTTCTTACATACTTTAGCTACTTTTTATATCCATTTCAGGAAACAGATACTTAAAAATTATTTTTGGAAATACAGCAACCAGAACTGTTGACATCAGACTGCCTTACATTAGTTGAGTAGTTTTCTATCCTTTCATACACTGACCGTATAAACCATTAGTCTCCCTCCTGTTTAACTTCAACTGTTCTTACTTCCCCATTTTAGCTGGCAAGGTATTTAATTCCAAAATTTTACCATTCT
Source organism: Rhagologus leucostigma (assembly GCA_013397725.1). Taxonomy (NCBI): domain Eukaryota; kingdom Metazoa; phylum Chordata; class Aves; order Passeriformes; genus Rhagologus; species Rhagologus leucostigma. Next base: position 145,147 of record VZTD01003906.1, on the reverse strand, counting down.
TTAATAATTACGCTAGAAAATCACACCATGTCTTACTGAAGACATATACCTTAGTATTCTTTTATTTTTTGAGAATTCCAGTTTTGGCAGAAGGAAAGTTTCCAGTCATAATCAAAATCTTTTAACTGTATTATGTACTAATTCTTCTAAATTAGTATAAATAGAATATTCTAGATCAGTATAAATACTAATAAGAAAAAAACCACACAAATTAAAATATCTTCTACTTTTATAAGGATGAAATAGAAAATAAGGATTCTGACATGAAACAGACGAAAGTCCATGTATTTCGTAAAAAATCACTCCCATTTCAGGGCACATGTAGCAAAAAGGCTTCTCATAAATCAAAAGTGCTTAAGCACAAACTAAGAAGCCATACTGGCTACACAGTCATACTGCCTGTTGTTAAACAGCTACACTATATTTGCATTGAACTATTTGCAAGATCTGATTACGTTAAGCAACACTAAACTTGCAAATTTTATTCACTGAAGGATGGCATAAGATTTAGTCAGAAACAACTAAAAATGAACACATAATACTTTTCAGCTTGCCAAAAATATGGAAAGGCTAACCAAAACCATTCATGCAATCAATGACAAAATCTTAACTCCTTTTTTAATGTAAATTTTCATGTCACCACCTCTGTGATCTAAATTGCTTTCACTAGTGAACTATACAAATCTGCAACACATATAAAGGACTGTGCTGTGATGAAGACCAAAAATCATTTAAAAACAAACAAGCAAAAAAGACAACTGTGACATGCTGATATGCTTCACATAAGTTAAGACAATTACAATAACATAAGGCTTCACTACTTTCACTCTTTAAGGAATAACTACACAACTGCAGCGACTGTTCAGTGTCTTTATAAACCACCTGACCAGAAGTTCTACTACTTTTCTTTAGTTGTACTACCCAAGAAATTGTGTCCTTTTTTTCCCCACACCATAGTGCAAATACACTTGACAAGCAGGAAATCTGAAGAACAGCGGCAGGAAGAATACAATGAGTTGTAACATACACAGAACTACAATATTCTAATTTTTTTTTAATATGAAAAGATATTTTCCAATAACCAGAAATAAGAACAAATGCTTAGTTTATGCCGGCTTCACTAAGTCTGAGATCTGTTATATCAAGTCTGTTACAAACATCTACATGGTATACAACTTAATAAAGGAGATGCATTTAATATAAAAGAAATAAAGGAAAGGAACTGAGAAACCAGATCAATAGTCCTTCCTCATCTGAAACACAAGGGCTTCTTCATAGCAGCTTTCAATTCTCACTACAAGTTAAGCATGGTAATAGCAAAAATCACCAGAACACATCTTAATGTTAAGAGAATATGTGACGATTCACGGCTTTTAGAACGCTGACCACAGCAGGTGGGGGTAAAGCAATAATCTGGAATAGTCTAAAAAAAGCAAAGAAATTAAAGCTGTAGTGAGATAAATACATATCTGTACATTCTCCTTAAAAATGGTCCAATTTCATCCCCAAGCACTTTTTAAGGTTTAGCAGCTGGATGAATATGAAATATGAAGTTTAATGTACTCGGTACTTCAGATTAGATCCCTGCACAATGAAATTTTACATTTGTAAGGGAAGGAGAAGAAAAACAAAAAAAAAGGCAGCACTATCCTGAAGTTATTCCAATGTAATTTTAGGTATGATGCAATACAGAAAAATATGACATAAGGGAAAAAGGTGAGGATGACAGATTAAGTAATAAGATTACATAATTACTTAGGTTCATTATGTGGACATCTAGATACTACTGTTATGCATTCAATTTGGAGTAAGAGATCCCACGGGAACAGAAGTAATAAAGTAAAAAGACATAATTAATGACGAAGACTACAGTGAGAGAAAGGGAGATGAAAATTAGATTGCACAATGCAAGCATGTTATTTTATCACACATGCTCCAGCCAAACAAAGCAAAAAACAAGTGAGTAAAGAAAAACAAAAACAGCCAAAATCAACTAGCACAAAGACTGAATGGGGGCAGGGGAGGAGAAGCAAGAGAGGAGAGGCAGGCAAGAAGTTGGAATTCAAAATAGAATGCAAAACACAGTAACAATGTATCAATGTGACATTATACAAATTAGAAGTGTCTTTTAAAAGAATAGCAAATAATTTCCAAAAATCAGCTACATAAAAAGAAAGGTTGTATTAACCACAAGTTTATAACACACATTATAGTATTTTCTTATTTTCTGTTTAGTGACTAGAACATTTCATATCCAGTACCAAGAGAACAAGCCAGAAGCAGAAACCACACGCTCAACCACCACTACCTTCAAAGAAAAGAGAAATTAGAAGATGATCAAAATTCATGGGGATTAATATCCAAGTCTATCACAGATGGTAATTTCTCATACTTGAATCTCTGCTTTTGTTTCTTATGCACTGAAGTCACGGAAATGAGCAAGGATTCCTTGCATTCTGTCTTCAGCTAGAGCCAGGTTCACATTTTGTCTTAGGCAAAATTCTAAGCTTAGATAACAACTGGGTATACAAACAATAGCCAGTTCAACAAATGAACTGCAGCTAGGCCTCCAAGTTGGAACACTTTGCTTCTAATAACAAAGGATAATCAATACGTTGTGGGATCAGCTTAGGGATTAATTAATGCACTAAATGCAGCCACCTAGAACACAGATTCATAGAAAAACACATTTGGCAAGAAGCCATCAAATTAGACAACCTCTTGATCCTCAACATTAATAAAAAATATCTCACAAAACATATCTAGGGGTTGGGACGAGATGTATAATGCAGATGACACCAGGCTGGGACAAGTGACTGATGCACCACAGTGTTGTGCTGCTATCCAGAAGGAACTTGACAGGCAGGAGGAATATCCTTATCTTGACCTATGAGCCTCTCATTACATTTTCTTTCCCCTGTCCAGCTCAGAGGGAGTGACTGAGTGGTTTTGGATGGGCGCCTGGTGTTTAGACAAAGGCCAACCCACCAGAAGGACTAATAGTACCTTTGGCTGCATGAGCCAAAGCACAGCCAGGAGGTCACAGAGGGGATCCTTTCCCTTTACTTGGTGCTGGTGAAGCCACACATGGAGTGCTGTGTCCAGTGCTGGGCTCCCCAGTGTGAGAGAGACATGGACATACTGGAGAGAGTCCAAGCAAGCACCAGGAAGATGCAGAAGACACTGGAGTATCCCTCCTACCAGGACAGGCTGAGAGAGCTGGGACTGGTCAGCCCTGAGAAGAGAAGGCTCAGGGAGACCTCATCAAGGTATAGAAATAAATGAAGGGAGGGTGCAAAGAAGATGAAGCCAGGTGCAAACTTATTAAACATCTTTATCAGTGATCTGGGCCAGGGGATCAAGTGCTCCCTAAGTCAGCTCACAGATGATACCAAGCCGGGCCGAAGTGTTGATCTGGAGGGCAGGAAGGGTCTGGACAGGCTGAATCAATTGGCTGAGGCCAGTTGGACAAGGTTCAACAGGGCCAAGTGCTGGGTCCTGCCCTTGGGTCACAACAACCCTCTGCAGTGCAAAACTGCCTCGTGGAAAAGAACCTCCAATCATCCATTGCAATTGTTGGCTGCCTTGTATTTTCTTTCTCTTTGCATTTCTTCAGGAAGTTGATGCCCTCCCTCCTGCCCACCTCAGCAGTGTACTAATTTTCCATCAGATCAATAGGTCAATGTGCCAGCAGGCAACTGCTGGCCTTCTATCACAACAGAAAAGGTGTGAGCATACAGCTGGGGCTGTAAAGGATACCCTTGCTTGGGCAGCAACCCACACTGGATTTGGTGCAGCGTTAAACATACTTTTTAAAAAATGAAAATAGTAACTTTTCAAATATAGCTTGCCTCTTGGTTTAATTTATATTGTGCAAACACCTACCTTCTGCTACCAAAAAAAATTCAGACATGAATACTGAAGGAATAATAAAAAAAGAGAAATATGATTGCTCTTAATACTGTTTTTATGAACCTTCTCCAGAATTTGTTCTGTTGAGAATACGTATAATGCCTATTTTTAAAAGAAATATTTCATAAAGAAATCTATTGCCAGTCCATCATGGGAAGAACAATACTAATACATTAAATAAAGGACTGTGATTTGAATTTTCTTGTATGCATTACTGCAGTGAAACTGGATTCATTCTAACAGGAGTTACTCTTTGAATGTTTTCTAAATATATTGAAATTAGACAATGTGTATGCCTTTTCCATTTAATTAGAAGTATAAAATGGTAATTAAAATAAAGCTCTCCTTAAAATGCTTATTTTTAAGGGCAACATAATATATAAAAAAGTTCAGTACCTGAATCTAAGCTTATTTTGAGAGATTCTGATGACCTGTGAAGCACTTTTAGGGGTTTCCCACTGGTAAAGTAAGTTCTACTTACTATCTTAGGATAGACTATCTGTACCAAGAAAAATAATAAAACAAAATCCTTCAAATGCTCTGTCAATTCAGTAAGTGTGGTAAGTTTTACTTACTCGACAGATTTTTTTTTTCTTTTTAATTATTTGAAGTTTTATACAGCAAAGAAATGGAGGATGAAGAACTGTCATTTACACGTTTCCCTTTCGGAGACCAACACGTTCACGACACAACTTGCAGTTTCCTAACTGCTATTAAGAGAGAAAATCATAAACCCTACGGCCATAAGCAAACCCTACTCATTAAACACTAAAGGAAGCATTCAATTCTATTTAGTAGGCAACTCAAACACCAATAGTAGTTACGGAAATCACAAACAAAAGGATGCAAGGAAACAGATTCTTATACATGCTTATGCAAAGAAAAAACAAGGACATTATTTCTAGGGGGACTGGGCAAAAATTTATAGAATATATAGAAACTAAAACCAGTCTCAGATTTTTTTGTGAGCCTCAGGAAATGCATGAGAAAACATAGAAGAACGAAGTAAGCATAAAAACCCACAACTCAAGGCGTCAGAATTGCTGTCACCAACCTCTGCACACAGCTGTAACCCTCAGCATCTCCCAGATCAGGACAAAATGGACAAATTTACAAGTTTAAGCAGACTTGATTTTGTCAGATAAACTTACAGAACTGTTAATTTTTAACACTGTGTGAGAGAGAACTCAGTGGAAACAGAAGAAAATGTGTAAGAAAAAAAGATGCAGAAAAGATTTAACTACTACTTCACAATGTGATCTTATTGAGGAGCCCTTGCTGAAGACTTAGTTGTTTCCCAACAAGTAAAGCTGTCCAAGGACTACCTTCTCAGTCACATTTTCCTCCCTTTCCTAAAGTAGATGCAACAAATGCCACTCCTCAACACAATGCACACTCAGGTGTGAGACAAGGAAATACCTGAAAAAGAAGGAATTTTAATACTACATAATCTAGAGACACTTGCCAGTGTGTTTCAGACTAAAATAAAATTACTGTTCTTGGAAATTCTGGAAACTTTCAGCTAAGGTAAGCTAAGATTTTTCAAAACATGATACACAGTTCAAGGTAAGACTTTTTATTCATTTTCTCCATCACCATACTATCAACTGTCTGGTACAAACTTGTTTACAAACAAGGAACTGTACTTGGTTTGATAGAACTGAAGTATGTAAGCAAACCACCAAAAAAACCTCTTTCCTGTTCATATTAATACAACTGTGCTTGCATTAGTAACACATTAGGAGACTTCAAGCAGAAATCCACTTTTACAACCTGAAACTGCTTGAAACACTCCCTTTCTTCTCTTGGGAGTCACAGATATTTTTCAGAAGTCTGAAGACAAGACAGCATGTGTTGGTTCTCCCACTCTGCATTTTAATAGCATTTGAAAAGCATTCTATTCACAATAAATCACCTTCTAATGCTTCTACTTTGACCAGGTATCAAAACAGGCAAAATTCTCTCGTCATGAAAGATGAACACTTTTTATAGAAAGACAACATCTTAGCAAACTGCTAATTCCATATAATGAAAAAATGAACAAGCTGAATGGTACTAATTACTTGCTTAAAAAGGAAAACACATAAGATGCCTGTGCTTTCATTTAATATCCAGATCACTATCAGTAGCACAATGCAATAAGAATAAAAGTTCACTGAAATGCCCTTTGTTTTCCCTTTGTTATGCAAAAATAGAAAATATTAAAGAGAGAAAGTTTTATAGAGTTAGAACTAGCCTCCAAGGATAAAGCACATCAAAAATCATTTCAAATACTTCAATTACACATTACATATGAACTAGGAATTAAATTCAATGCATGTTCTTTCGCTAAGAAGGACATTGAATTGGGGTGGGCTCAGCTGCAGGGCTCTGTGAGAGACACCAGAAGCTGTCGCCGTTTCCGACAGAGCCAGTTCCAGTCAGCTCCAAGAATGGACCTGCTGCTGCCCAAAGCTGAGCCCCTCAGCCATGCTGGTGATGCCTCTGCTATGAGGTATTTAGGAAAGGGTAAAGAACACTGCACAGCAGCTGTGAGGGGTGAGAGTAACTGAGAGAAACAACCCTGCAGACTCCAAAGCCATTGAGGAAGGAAGGGAAGGAGGTGCTCCAGTCACCAGAGATCCACCTGTAGGCCACAGAGCCCCTGCCAGAGCTGGCAGATGTACCCTGAAGGAAGCTGCAGTTCCCAAAAAGTCGATGCTGGAGAAGGCTCCTGGCAGGAGCTGCAGGCCGTGGGGGATCTACACTAGAGCAGTCTGTTCCCAAAGAACCAAACCTATGAAGAGGACCCATTTTGGAACAGCTCATGGAGGACTGTCTTCCACAGGAGAAACTCCGCTCTGGAGCAGAAAGAAAGCATTATGAACTGACTGCACCTCCCATTCGCCATCCCTCTGCACAGCTCAGGTGGATGAGACAGAAGAGTTGAGAGTGAAGTTGAGCCTGAGGGAAGCTGGTTGTAAACGCGTTCTTACTTCTCAGTATCCTACTCTGTTTAACTGGCAATAAATAAAAAACCAGAATATTCTGAGCTGGAAAGGGACCCACAAGGATCACTGAGTCCAACCCCTAGCTATGCACAGTACAGCCCTAAGAGTCAAACCATGGGCCTGAGAGCAATGTCCAAAGGCTTCTTGAACTTCCCACTGCAGAGACAGGCTAGGTTTTTTTGTCAGATTACTGAGTTGGAGCGGTTCTCAAAGGTACTAGATGAAGCTAAGCACTGGAAAAAAAGCAAAGAAACAGCAGGGTGTAGCTAGGAGTCAGGACAGCAGCAGGGGCAGGAATACTGCTAATGCTAGCAAGCTTCTAGCTCTCCTTGGCCATGCAGTTGTAATGCACCTTTATGCCTGTTGTTCTGCAGATAGTGATTCCTGGTTCAGTATAACGTTCTTATAAGAACGCTGGAGTGATTCATTCCAGAGTTTCTATTTGCTCAGTAGGATGCTGGAATGACCTGTCAATCCAAATACTACTCAACACAACACCCCCTAAATCCAAACACCCTCCTGCAAAAACCCGCCTCAATAAGCCTTATTTAAATAACAAATACATGGCTACTAGAAAGACAAATAAGAAAAATGAAGAACTTTTTTTTTAACCTCTTGAACTGTATGTCTCTTTTAAGTAATTCCAGGTAAAAATCTGGAACATCTTCCTGTATATCTATTCTCGGTCACGTAGTTAAACTGAGATTTACAGCATTATAGCTTCATAAAAGTTACGAGCAACTTCAATTAATGAAACTAAGTCAACAGAAGTTTGTTAGAGTTCATTATGAAAGTAATGTTGTAGTCTTTCCTCGTTCCAAATGGCACAGATAACAACACCTCTTAATTAAAGAAAAAGATAATGAGGAGAGTGGAAGATGAAAACCAAGTCAATGAATCCAATTCCACTTAGTATTCATTAACAAGTGAGCAACATAAGATCCATGCTAAAAGCAGATAAATGAATTCTCAACTATTATAGACCTTTTTATGACACACTTTTTACTAGTTAAATGCATTGTTTTCAAAACTAGTATCCATAAAACTAAAAGAAAGAATTCTGCAAACATCAAAATAATGCTAGAAATCCAGCACCTCTAGAAATACAGATTTTCAGTATCACAAAATACAACAATGCTAATACTAAGGTATTAGCACAATAAAACAGAACTGTATTTCAGCAGAACAAGTCTTAACATTATGTGGAATTTTTAAAAAGTGTAAAGGTAAGTACAACACAATTGCCTGTGATTATACTAGCACTAGGTTTTTCTACGAAGTGCCTAAATATAGGTGGAGTACAGTAATAGTATATTTTAGTACATAAATGGATAATCAAGAAGAAGCCCAAGTTTCTTTGCTAGAAGGCACCATTACACATGGGAAATCAGGAGTTCACAGGAGAAAATAGAAGAAAAACTAAGCACACTGGAAAGGAAGAAAAAGGGAAAGAAAACCAAAAATGAAAACCAATGCAAGAAAGAAATGCTGAGAACATGCTATGCTCCATTACTATGTACAAAACGTCCAAACCCATAGCAAAAGTCAAGAGAAGGGACTTCACACTGGAGCAGGTGAATGTGCTCTAAAGGAAGCATCAGCCTATGGAGGCCCCACATGAAAGCCAGCTCCTGGCAGGTGCTGTGGCCTGTAGACAGGTACCCATTGCGACAGACGCACATGTCCCCTTAGCCAAACAGTACAGATTCCAGAGAAGATAAAGATCTGAGCCATTAATGGGCCAAGAACTCTAGTTTTATCTGTTCTCTGAAAACCCACAAAAGAGCAGAGTGACCCAGTGAGCATCCATGCTCATGAGCTTGGAACACCAATCACGCGATTAAAAAATGAATAGCAAGTGGCTTTTCCAAGGATCATTTGTCAAGGAACAAAGGAAGTTATAGGCACAAGGAGTCTCATGCATACTCTTCCCATTGTATACAATCTGACTATAAGCAAACCACATTATTCCATAAATATGACAGTCTAAGTGAGCCTTCTTTGAGCTCTCCCTGCCAGGCAGTGTGGCTGCATGGCAGTGATCTCCTTTGGAGCTGGGTGGCCTCTCGAGGTTGCTCCTTGAAGCACAGAGACCATTTTACCAAAGGTAGGTCTTTGTTAAGTGACTGATACAGCATACAGGCTTGGTAGAATGGTAACCTTCATTTGAGCCTGGTAATTTTGAATCATTGTTCCAATGACTGAGCCACACAGTAATAGAGTGAACTCAGGCACCAAACTGTAAGTCACAGTTTTACAACATCTTATTAATAACACTTTTGCTAAAACCCTTTGACAGTGGTTCATTAAGCAATCGAAATCACCAATTCATGACACCCATAAGGAGCAGTGGCCCTGCAGGGGGCTCACACTGGAGAAGTCACATCTGGAAAGACAGTATCCTAAGGAGAGGACTCACATTTCATCAGTTCTTGAAGGATTGTATCCCACAGGAGGGACCTCACATAGGAGCAGGGACAAGGGGAGGAGTCCACTGCAATGTTAGATCCTATGGCCTGGCCCAAAGGGATGAGGGTTGGAGACTTAATGGAAATACCTTTAATTTGTTGCCACCCATGATTTGCCTTTTATGTTAAAGGAATTCCTATAAAACAACCTACCTGGACCAGCGATGGATGAGCCTCACACAAGGCAGCACAAGTGCAGCTGTGACCTGACCTGAGCTGGCTTTGGTGCCCAGTAACTCCCCACAACACACCACCTCTCTGTCCTGAGCAATCACCAGAAGAGATGGAGACCCAAGTCATGGACTGAATGAACTCAGTGAACAACTGTGGGCATTTTACAAGGGTGGTCCACACAGATCCATGAAGAATCTGTATACACATCAAAAGACAGGAGGTGATGTGTAGGTGGTGAGGATAATGAGGATGTATTAGATAACATGGGACCTGAGCATGATATGAACAGTATGGAACTGGGGATGGGGTGTGGGTTTGTGGGCGTAGTTTGTAATGATTTTGGCTTGGATAGAGTACATTTTCTTCTGAGTAGCTTATATGGATTTATGCTTTAGATTTGTGAGCATTGAAAACATATGGATGTTTTAGCTGTTACTGAGCAGTGGTTACACAGAGAGCCAAGGCCCTCCTTGCTTCTAACACCACCGTACCAGTGAGAAGGTTGGGAGCGGACACGGTCAGGACAGCTGACCCTAACTGACCAAAGGATATCCCATACCACATAAAGGAGGACTGCGGGGACATTTGCAGTGATGGCATTTGTCTTCCCAAGAAACCACTACATGTGAAGGAGCCCTACTTCTTACAGCTAACTGAACACCTGCTGATGGGAAAGAAGGATATGAATGCCTTATTTTGCTTTGTTTGTGCATGCAGCTTTTGCTGTCCCTGTCTTTATCTCAAACCATGAGCTTTCTCATTTTCTTGTGACAGTCTTGTCCAACCCATTGGAGGCTAGTGAGAAAGGATCTATGTGGTGCTGACATGCTCACCAGCCTTAAATCACAACTAGTTTTGTTTATTTGCTACCTCCATAACACAAAACAAGCCAAAAGAGAAATAAGCGTGAAGGGGAAAACAAATACCCAGCATTAAGTGTCCAAACTACGGTGAACATGTTTCCTGCTCTCTACAACCTCCATCCCAGCCTCCTGATAAGCTTTCCTCGTAGAAATGTGTTCTTGGAGTATGAACCTTGTTCTCGACCTTGTTCATTTCCAGAGTAAAGTGAACCAAGTGTTCTTCCCTGGAAAATGCTATTCAGCTATAGGCCACCAGGACTGGAAAGATGATACATGAAAAATTGTACGTTACCCATCCCAACATCTAAATTTTAGACTCAATCCCCAAATAAATTCTTTTATTGTGAAAAATATAATACTTGTAGAAGAAAGATATGTGAAATCAGAACTATGCAAGATTGGGCAAGACAGCTTATTCCTTCTAGATACTGGCATATAAAAATATGTTTTAAATTGTATTTATATAGAAATTATTGTTTTCAAAACATAGGTGATTCAAATCACGTTTAACCCCCTTTTCAATAAACTGCAGGGGCAGAAAAATCTTTAAATCCAAGACTTTTCAGTAATTCTATTGTCTATTTTGTCTCATGCAACATCAGTGTTTGACTTATGAGGAAGGACATTCACATTTCTTTTACTTCCTTTAATTATTCAGTCAAAAGTATGTATGAAAGACAGGAAAACGTATGTAAAATCTACAGTACCTTCTCCCTCAGAATAACAAAAGCTATTAAAGTGATAAAACTATTTAAGCAATTAGTTTTCACATACTTGTGAGATCAACGGCAAGCGCAATTTTAAAAGCTTACTGACATACTGGTTACTCCTGTTTCTCAGTAACACTGAGCTTTCTTCAGTCTGAAAATCTTGTCTGGCATTTAAAAAAAAAAAAAAAAAAAGAAAAAAAAATGTCAACAGCCATGAGTCATACACATTTTCTCTCTCCCAGAGCCATGAGTCATATACATTTTCTCTTTCCCAGACCGTGTTCAGTAATTTCAAAAATTTCAAGTTATCTTAATTTTAGATTGCCTTAGCTAAAGGAAATGCATTACTGTCAGCATTACTCACAGCACAGTTTAAAAGCAGACCTACCCTTGAACGACATGAAGAGAAATAAGATACCTTTGAACACAAAAAGAGGAAAGAGAGGCTACTACTGAAGGAAATCTTTCATGCTACAAGAGAAGTTCCTTAGAAGTGCCAAAAATTAAAGATATACTTTGCCTTTTAAAGATCTGACACCTATTAGACAGAACTGTGGAAGATTTCAGCAAGAAAGTACTCCAAACTTTAAAATAGTACTAGTTTCCTTATAGCAAAAAGAAAGAAAAAGATTTTATGACAAATCTGTTGACAGCCACACATTCATTCATTTAAATTATGAACCATTAAAAACTACGAATAATTTCAAATCTTAATGCATAAATGTTAAGAAACAAGATCTTGTCGTGTGACAGACAACTGCACAGACAACCCTTGAGAGTAAAGAACTGCAGCAAGTGGGAAGAACAAAACCACATCACACACACACAGGACTGTACATTCCCATTCAACAATGTTAAAAACTAACTAGATTTCCCATACTTAGAATTAAGTTTTTATATATACACACACACAAGTTCACTCCACCAATACAAGCAATGAAATAAGAAGAAAGTTTCCAGGAAGTTTTTAGAAGTTTTGCTGTAAACAAAAGTTCCTCAGAACTGGGTAGAACCAGATTTCATGTCAGCTTGATTTGGTTTTGGTGTTTATAACATAACTTAAAGCTACATAAAAAACATGCGTCTTTTATGGGGCTGCCAGATCAGGTCAGAAAGATTTGGAAGATCATCTGTTCTCATTCTTAGCAGACCAGTACACTTCACCCACATCTTTTCAGGCAGGTAGCTCCTACATCTTAGTTGGGATATAACATTACACATATATATATATACATACACACACACACAGTCACACATATATGTATATACACAGTTTATTTGCCATTTTTACAAGTATTTGTGTCCAGTAAGGCTCCTTTTGGGTTTTAAATAGAATCTTGCACAGAATGTCTTTGCTTGATACTGATTTATTACTGTTTTCCACAAAACTCTGACAGATGTGGGTATAAGATTAACCATCATACTTCCCTTCCTATACCACTCTACAAAATCCTCAAGCTTTATGTTTTCTGACTCCTGCACAATGGCCATGATTTCAGGTTGAGCAAGAATCTTAAGACTTCGCTTGTACTTAGCTAATTTGTTGAAATTAATTCAGCTGAAAAGAATTTCTGCAATACATAGTTTGAACAGCACCTAAGAAGTCTGGTTTAATGATTTCTGAGCCTGTGTACCAGAAAGCAAAAAATTTAAGCTCTGCATTTTACTACAGAGCTTGTCTTGGTGAGATCTGCAGACACCTGGCAAGAGAAACTGGACCATGCTAGAACCTAATCTGGATTTTTCAGCTTTCAATGTATAACCAGTGCTCACTGCAAATTAAAATGAAATTTCAGACGTACCAGAAACCTCCACCACGAAACAGAAAAAAAATTTTGTTTACTTTTCCTAAGTTGAGTACCTGTGAATCCTACTGATGACTGGACTCTTGAATTCCACTACAGGGAATGAAATGGAAGATAATTCAAGAGCTGTAATGAAATCTCTTCAAATTTGTTGTGTTTCAATCCCAGCTAGCAAAGGACTCAGCTCTTTGACTCAGTATTTGCCTTATTGCTTATGCTCACTCTTACAGACTCTGTATCGGTGTTGCAAGTGAGTTACTAACCCCCCCCCACCAATACAACAATGTTAAATATGTAGGTACATATTTAAATGCCAAGTTTAATCAATTTTTTTTCAATCTGGAAAACAAAAAAATTATTAAGTAATTACTTTATGTATTTTGCCGTTTGCTTCACAATGCAATCTCCTTCCTATGCTATTCCATCTGTCAAGTGATTACTTTGCTTAGCTTAAAAGCCAGCAACTAAAAAGGCTGTTTTCCTTGGTGACTTGTCGGTTGTTAAGCACCTTGTGCATGCCAGCCTGGCAGCACACTTTTCTAGGAAGTGTTTGTTAAGTAACACCTCCTATGAAAGAACAAGGTGAGCCAGGAAGTATTTGGAAATACAGAATTTATTAGGAATCGATCCACTATTGGAGGAGCGGATGGGACAATTTCACAGACAACAGCAACAAACTGAACATCACTGGAGGAAATCTTTCTAAGATCATTTTAACTACAGGCCAACTCAAAAACCATACAATTTTCCCTTAATACGCTATTTAAAGATTACATGTTATGAAACAGAGCTAAAAGCAACCTAAACAATGCAGTTTACAGGCTGCAGTGAATTTTTGTGATGTACCTTCATTTGTCTATTCCACCCCCCTCCAGAACAGCCCACTCTTCTAACTGGACATACATGACACTCCTTTAGCACTAAGCAAATACAGAATACAAGTAGCAAAGAGAGAAACCTATACATACAGGACCTTCTACCAATTTTTCTGCTAGTTTGCTTAAGAATATTCAACTACTTATTTAACAATAACAACTTAATACAAACAGATAAACCACAAACTGACATCCCACAGAGAAAGAGGTGTTTTTTGAAATACTGGCTTTTGCTGGAACAGGACACAAAGGGAAACCCTGAAACCCTCAGAACACCTGGCACAGTGCTCACCCAGCAGACTGGGGGAGGCAGGGAGCCAGGGGAAATGCAGGAGCATCTGCAGGGGATTGAAACAGCCCCAGGAAGCAACCACAGCGACCAGGGCTGGCAAACAGGGACCAGGCTTGTTCAGCCTTGAGAAAAGAATGTCTGCGGGAGATCTTATCACTGAGGCTACAAATAAGGAATCACAAGGGGTAATGGGTATAAATTACTCCTGGGAAGATTCTGTTGGGACAGCAAAGGAACATTTTCCATAATGAGAACAACCAGCACTTGAAATAATCACCCCTGGAATGTGGTGGATTTCCCAATGTTGGACTCGTTTAAGATTCATCTGGACAAGGTGTTGGTGATCTTAACTGGACCATGCTTTTGCCAGGAAAGCTGAATCAGATAATCCTTAAGGTCCCCTTCCAACCTAATATTCTGTGATTCTTGCAAGAACAGCAATGATTAAAAAAAAAAAACAAAACCAAAATACCCACCTTGAGTACCAGATTTCAAAAAATGTTTATTGTACCCAGAGTCACATTATTTTCCTACTTCAACGAATTCTGTAAGTAGTAACGAAAAGCTTGTTAGTATTCTGCCAGTACATTAATTCCTAGCCAAAAAAGAACATAGAGAACAAAAAAAGCACTTCTTCTACAGAAGGAGCATTGAGATCCACCATGTTTCTGGGCTTGTCAAAAGAGGACAGGAACAAATCTTATCAAGAATAAGGGCAACAGAGTGCCTTTTAAAAAAAATAGGAATAAAATCATTATCACAGTCTATGAAAGGATATCATAGTTACTGCAAGCCCACAGGCTCACCCCTTTGACATACAAAAAAAATATGATGCTTGACACAATATTCCTTATTTATAGATAAAATGAAGTTTTGGAGCAAGATTTTCACTTTTCCAAGAAAGGAAGTGTGGTAAATCAACAGTTAGCTATTCAAATTAAATAGCATGCAGAAGGAAATCCAAGCTGACTTCAAAATATCAACAAGCCAAGTTTCAGAAAAGGTCACAATTCTTTTATGCCAGATTCTCCAAGGCAATCATCATACTGAATAATGAATACTCTTAAAAATACAGCCTATCAGCAGGGACAGGATTTGTTCACATGAGTGCAAGTCTAATCCCATGAACTCAGTTGCAATGTTTCTGAAAAGATTCACCCATGAGCATATGAATTGGAAACCTGGTTATGAGCCAAACTACATAATCACCAATTCATAAGCACACAGGTATGTTTGCAAGAAAATGTTGCAATGACTTTTATTTTTAGTATAACATACACTCTCTTGCTTGCTTTTATTTTAACAATCAAGTTCCCATAAAGAAAAACTATTCTGACACTAGTTCAATTACAAGCTAAGAAAACTACTTTGCTATCAAAAATTTGTACAAAATTGTCATTCTTTATTAATATTAAGAATATATTTTAATGTTTCTCCTTAATGCCATAGCATGAAAGATCTACAAACCAGAGATAAGAGAGTGTCCTTCCAGAATCAGATTTGTGAAGAAACTCATTTACACATTTATATTTTGTCTAGTTCAGCTACAAAACTTTCACATTAGTGAACTTCATAAACCTGTAAAAATGAAGTTTTAGACTAGTAAAAGGAAACATTTTTTAATTAACACACTAATGCTTATTAAGGGTATACCAATGAATTTTTTTGATAATGTAAGAACAGTTGATTAAAAGATTTCTTATGTATTACAGTGCTTATTAGAAGTTTTTCCAAATACAACACCCACTCACCTACTTGCACACAATAACTTGTCAAAGTAGTATTTTAGCTCCTCTTAGATGACATAATCTGTTTCTTTACCAAGAAGTCCCAAATCCCCCATTCTCAGTTCCCCACTCAACAAGTCCAATTTGTGAAAGCTACCAGGAGGCAAGCGGTGTGGGTTGAGGAGAGAAAATACAAAATTCATTCACATGCTATATAGAAATAGCAAACAATATTGTGAATAGGACTTTTGGATGGAATACTTTGGACACAATTTTTTACACGACTACTACTCTGTAAATTATAAAGACATTTTCCTAAATTTTCTTCTTTCTGAGTCAAGAACACGCATTTTTGCAGGAAAAGAAAAAAGATCAGTAGAGAATTTTCCAAAATGCTCAGTTTGAAGTGCTATGCAAAACATTACACAGACTTAGCTTAAGTTATGTCTTGTTTCAGACACGTTTTTACTCATAAGTAAATTATTCAAGCTGAGTCTCAAACACTGAATTCCAACCAATTTCAGAAATGCAGTAGTTGAAAGTAATCAGGAAGACATCTGAGACTAAAGTGAAAAAAAAATCCAAAGATAAATATTTTTTCAGGTCAGCATTAAAAATCATTCAGATAAACGTTTCATTGCCACATTATAAGTCTTCCTTAGCCATTGATAAAATACAGAAACAAAGCAGACTTTTAAACGTGTTTTAGTGTAAAATATGACAAGAATTTTGTACAACAAAGTTTGCCCAGTTTATGATAATGAAGAAGCAGGTCAGCTATCAGCAGACTAAACACAGTCAGAAAGTCAGCCCCTACTTCAGTTGTTGAGAACAGTTACAAATTTTTAACTCTATTACTATCTCAAGTGAGGAAACATTTCTTTTTCCAATGGATTACACTGACAGTTTAGTATGAGACAAGTTATTTCACTAGCTAACAATACAAATCCATGTAAAATAAAAATAAGGTAGTACTACAATAAAGGGGTTCTAAAAAATCCAACCATGATGGAAAGGGGAGAAAGAGTTTAGTATTACACATTAATTCCATTTCTGATACTCTTAAGTGTGTATGGAAGCATTAGGGTATGATCCCTTGGCAAGAAACATAATACATACTCCAAACTCACCTTGGGGCGTAGTGCTTACCTGCCTTAATGCTTTCACATTAAGTGTGTAAGTTCCACAAACACACCATAAATCCATCGTTTTCACCTAAACTGCCTTCCAGCAATTCAGGCTTGAAATCAACATACTAAAGTACATGGCATAGTGAAGTGAAGATCAAGGCTAAAGTCAAATATGGAAACCAGGTGACCAAATGACAAAGAAGGACAGTAATTCTGTATTAAACAGTGTAATTGGCACGGCATTTTTCAGTTGCAATCAAGACATTTTAAGCGTTAGAAACAAGGGTACAACTTACATAGCAGAACCTCCACACCAGCAAGAAGAAATTTGTCTTTTTCTCAGGTTCAAATCACATCCTATGCTTCCCTTTCTTTTTTTTATTCAAGGGGTACCTTCAAACTCTTTTACAAGATAGGGCCATAGGCTTGGTAATGTGCAGCTCTTTTCCAAACATGGCTGTTTGTTCTTATCAAAGGTGACAGCCTCAGTGACTCGAATGTTGGATTTCTGTCTTCCTTTATCCTCCAGAAGTAGACTTCTAACTTTTGAATCAGACTTTAGCAGCAAGAAGAGATAATATCAATACAACTGTTACTCAGCACACCTTTGGTGGGGTTTGGGTAGCCTCTGTAAAGCTGTTATATTTTATAAATTGCATCATAAGCAGAATTGTTTCTTTTAGTTTTTAAGCAAAACCCATAAAAACTTACTTTCACAAAAATACAGATGACAAACCTGGCTTTCAGACTGCCTTTCAAATTATCTGCTCAGCAAAATTTTTTGTACGGACATCTGTCTTTGTGTCAAGACACAATGTGGTATGGCAATCCATAGAAGTGCCAGTGCTTGCTGGCAACACACCTGCTGAAGAGGGTGGCAGGCACAGCAATGTGAGGATTGAGGGTCAGCATTATTGTCTTCTGAATAAAGGACTCACTAATGACACAGCAAACTCAAATTTGGATGTTTTAAGTTAAGAAAAAGAAAGTTGAAATTGCTCTGTGATGATGAAATACAAATATGTGCCAAGATACTAGAGGGGAAGTTACTAGAGTGGAAGTTGGAAACTGTGATATGGCGGGGGGAAACTTCACCACTGAAGCTCCATGGTCTAAAGTGCACTTTGAATCCAGCAATTAGGACACTGAAAACTGTCAGCCAACAGTTTGAGAAAATATTCTAAAAATAAGAGTATTGATTTTAGATATATGTGTTCTCCTGAAAATAAGGCTTGAAAACTCAATGTCAATTTTCTCTCCTCAAGGCTGGATTGCTGTAACAGCTACTCACGCCAGCCTAGTAAGCACTTCCAGGTTCCTTTGATAACACATTTTCACAGTCACCTTTGTATGGCTATGTAATGATTTACTTTAAGTCACAATGTTTGTGAGGAAAACAAAGAGCAGGAACACAGGGAATAAATGCAATTTCTAGCTAAAGCCTTCAAGGAAGAAATGGTGTGGTGTATCATGGTAAACATCACCCATGTACCATTTAATATAGAAATTAACCACACACTTTGTTAGATTGTTTCCTCTTGTCCTATCACTTGTTACTTGGGAGAAAAGCCTGACACACACCTGACTATAACCTGCTTTCAGCTAGTCGTAGAGAGCCATCATAGCACACCTAGAAGTTTAACTCCCAGCTTAGTGCTGTACGCACTGCTTGCCTCCTCTTCCTAAGCAACCTGAAGCAACAGGAGTGAAAGTTTTTTATTTAACTTCACTGCAGCATGCACACAAATTCCCCAAGAACTGTAAGACCAGTTGTGTCAGGCTACCAGGAGCCTGAGCTGCACAGTTGCACTATAGTTGCATGGGATTTCAATCAGAGATAAAGGCTTTATTTATTAGCACTGTAACTGTACAAAATACATAACAAAATCCCACTATGTGTCGCATAGCTTTTGTTTCCTACACACAACCTGATGAAGGATAGCACACTATCTGGAACAAATAGATAGAAGCAATTTTGAAGCAGTGAACATCAGTGTCACTATTACGAGATGGCTCAGAGACACCACAAACTCCTTTATTCCTCACTCTGGCTCCATGATCCTTTTAAAGGCACTCAAGTAAGGAGACAGCTCTATACACAGGCTAACTTTACAGAAGTGGAGGAGAATGGCTGTGCAGAGGAAGAGCATGGAGACAGCATAAAAGTGGTACAGAAAAAAAAACCCCAATGCTGTTTACATGCATGAACTCTTCACATGTTTTTAACATAACTGATAGATGGAAGGTGATCTTCATTTCCTTGTCACATGCTCCCCACATGAGAACTTTTCCCAAAACCTCATGACTAGCAGCTCAGCCATCTCAAATTTGTTGTCAAACAGTTTTAATAGATTTTAATACTTTGTATGAAATTACCATTAAGTTTTCTAAAGGGAAAGACAGGAACAGAGGACGCAGCAAGCATTTTCTAGTAAAAACAAGTAGAATTTATTCTAACACAGCTTCTTGCTTTCCCCCTATGCTCAGATTTTCTTATTCATCCCTTTCTCAAAACAAGCAATTCCTTATAATCTCCCATTACTTATCCTGTACTTCACAGGTGTTTTGTATCAGATGACAAAACAGCGCTATCCTTTATCAGTCTTGGCACTGTACTTGGCTAAAGAGAAGTAAGTCTGATTGGGCATTAAACTGCAAAGATAAACATTTTCACTCTCTTTAAGTTATTTAGAAATCAGAGAGGGCTGACTGAATTTGATGATCATTGTTCTGCTTTTGGAGAAGGACAAAAAAATGACAAACACCACCAAAAAATAAAGCTGTGTTAAAACAAGCTATATTTAGCACGACATGCACAAAAGCCAGTAATGCTCTCTTCCATCATGACACTGACATTACCAAACAGAATGCCTGACAGATTTCCAGGGGGCTTTAGCAGCGACTGCTGATGCACTGCAGAAAACAGATTGACACTGAAGCCTATTCGCACTATGTGCTTTCCTACCATCCAGTTTAAGACAGTTAAGCAAAAAGACATCAATTACAACCGCCCTTCCAAGATGCTGCTTGGAATAGATGGAGCATGTATTTGGAGCTTGCATTCCTGCTAAGTACTGATTGGTTTTAAATAACATAGTAATCCTCAAGATCCATTACCAAATACAGTGGGAAACCAGGAATTCCGTGGCAGCCCTATCTCCAGTTTTGTCAGCCATAATGTTGCACAAACTAAGAATCAGAACATAAATAATAGTGCCTATAAAAGAAATCAACAAAATCTGACAAATTGCTTCTGAAAAAAAGAAGGTTTATAATGCAAATCTCCAGCTAAACAAAAAAGTTTATTTATACACAAGATGCAAAAATTACTTTTAAAATGTAATCAAAAAAGGTCAAGTCGTTTTCTTGTTCAAAACAATCTTACTAGAACATTCTCAAAAATGCATTTCACTGATAGCTATAACTATTTGTATTAAAAGGGAGAGATCATATATCTTTTTCCCATTCCCTGTTGAACATCCACTACAAGAGAAATGCTTCTCTGTGTATGGTACCTCCAAGACAACAGACATATCTCCATCTTTCTAGCAGCTAGCAATTCACTGAGGAGGTTTTTTAGTTGGTTGGTTGGTTGTAAGTAGCTCGTGCTCAGCACCAAGTAATACTGACTGCCACTCAGATATGCTTCACCTACAAGATTCACCTGTGTTTTAATTACTATAGCAAAACCATCCACTATACCTCCAATGGCTCCACAATTTCTTAACATTAAAAGATAAAAACTCTTTTAACTAAAGGAGGTTACCTATGGTACTCATAGTGCACTGCTTGCAGAGGAAATGGTTAAAATATTGAAATACTGATAAAGTTTAGCAGCTTCCTGAAAAAATAGTTTTCTGTAAAAGTGGATGTTGAAAATGCCTTCTTAAATGAACTCTCATTCACTCATAAAATAAAAATACAAGCTTATGGTTTACACTCAAGTACAAAAAATAATATTATAATTGGGTATTTATCTTCCTTTCTGAAGCATTCTTCTCTAAAATTCACCAATGAAGTTTTTAAGGCTACATTAAGAATGAAGAATCTCATACTCCGTTGTCCCACATAAACCTGATGAAACAGCAAAAGATAAAAGATGTAACCTACATCTGTTAAGCATAACAAAGAACTGCACAATATTCAATCCCACTTGAAGAGTAAAGCACACATACTACAGAGCTCTGACACATAAATAAAGCTAAGAAAAAACTTGTACTAGAAAATCATTCCTAAAGAACACCAAGGATGAAGAGTATGAAACACGTACAAAAACTCTTTATGTACTTCCATATGAATGTGGGTATCATGCGTATCCTGTATATAATTTAGACATATAATAAGAGACTAATTCACAAGTGCTTCCATGGAATTCTATTCCTTGCGCTTCCATGATACAAGGCAGTAGCTAATTCACTACAGATTGGGAACCAAAGCAAAAGTTCATGCAAGGCCTCTTGAAACCAAGTCAAGAGCTGAAATCAAGACCACCCATACCAGATCACTGCTTGCAACAAATCGTCACACCAGTTCTTGCAAAGTCCCCTTGCTGCCCTCAATAAAGCTCACCAGAGAAAGTACACACCACAATTAAATGGGGCAATTCAAAAATCTTACCCTGGAGTTGACTTTCAGGTAGAGCATCTCTATATTACAGTACCTTATTTTAGTTACAGACAAACAGAAATACAATACTTACCACTTGTAGTTTTTACAAGGTAACTTCTATTAATGGGTGAGCTATTATGAAATAGAACATACGCTTTCATACTTACTTCTAACTGAAAGAAAATATATTAATAAAGCCTCGCTAGCTGTCAAGAACAGAATTGCTTTACGATTTTTCTTTTTTTTAGCCTATGAATTGAAAAAGAAATTTGCATTAAAACAAACTCAAATCTTTCCTAAATGAAAGAAATTGCCAAGTATCACCTTCTTAGGATGAAAGAAACAGGTTCCAATTCTTTTACTGGCCCAAACACGATGGCCTTACATCTCTCATGTCCTATGATGTATAATTTGCTATTTGACACAAACATATATGAAAACAGACAGTCCTCTTTCCAAGATTTCCCGAAATCACGAGTTAAGGGACCAAGTGTCTTTCTCCCTCTTGTGTCTTCAACAGAACTGCTAAGATGGCATGCTTAGCTGTTTGGGTTCCTCTGTATTTCTTTGAGGATGGCAGATGACCTTCACACAAAAGAAGGAACTGAATCAGCCTTTTATCTCCCCTGTAAAGCCATTGTTTCTTAAGAATCTGGTCAATTTAGAAGAGGAAACAGCTACTATTTTTAGCAGTTTTGCAAAGCTGCACTGATTCATACTCAGACAAACTGATTAATTGTTCCAGGATTATTTTGTGAATTCAGCTGCATGGCACGGGATGGGGGAAAAGCCTAAGCAAAAGCACTCTACACAAGTCTGGTCATTCACTAAACAGTCACCACATCCAAAAAGTCTACAGCAGTGATTACCTGAGCTGGCAGTGAGGCTAAACTCAACCGCTGTCAGCCAGGGGACTCCTGAGGCTTCCCTGTTTCCAGGTAGGTTTCTTCAAAAAGGAAAGAGAGGGATGACATACTACTAAGTGGAGTACTTTGCAGTGGTTCAGATTTAACCTAGGTTTTCTAGGAAAACCTCAAGGAAATTTGTACTGTGACATTCCTTCTGATGGATTACATAGACTCCTTTAAGCACCAGAATGTGGCAACACTGCAGTTCTACAGTGCTTTTCTGAAGAACTTGCTCCTTTCTTCCCTTTAAATACACATATCACTTCTTTAAAGGCATTTCTCTAAGAAAGCACTATGGAATAAACTGCAACCTTCAAATTACGTTCATTTTTTTTGTTAAAGAATAAACAAGCAAGCAAGCAAGCAAGCAAACGCCACCCTAGAAGTAGTAGAGTGGTTGTAACAGTTCTGTTTTCTTGTAGCACTCTGACCCTTCTTCACAAGTGACAGATCCACTGTGCTTCTCATGCACTAAAGCTTCTTTCAGGTGTATTTTAAGGACAAAAGCTGGTAAGAGACTCCTTACATATCATCAAGTAACAAGATCCACCAGCTTAGTTCTACCACTCAACTCTAAAACAAAAAACACTTCTAGACTGTCTCAGCAAGTAGTGGAAGTCATACATGGAAACCTTGCAGAAAGGTCCAAGACTTTCATTCCTGTAGAAATCCAGATGGACTGGCTTAGTTCTAGACTTAAAAGTTCCTTTTTGACTCCCACCCTTTCCCACCATAAAGAGCTTACAGATCTACATCCAGAGAAGTGAAAATAAGATTCACGCCCAGTGTAATGTTCAGCTTTCACTGAAGTAAATATAATTTGTTTTCAGACACGATTTCAGCAGCACTTCCAACTGAAATTATTTGATACTAATTCTAGTGAATATAAAATAATACAAAAATAGCACTGTTAAAAAAAACCCAAACCAACAAGACAAACCCTTACCTACAACCTCTCTGAGATAACACATGACGTAACTTAGGAACAACACTACTTCACTGAACCATAAATTAATGCCTCTTCTAGATGCACAATATTGCTTCTATTCTTAGGGTAAATAGTCAAAAGACTGCAAACAAGAAGGCAAAATAATCATGTGGCTTCAAAATTTTGACCTTTATTCAGGGAAAAAAAACACATAACAATACTACAACTTAGAGGGTATGGAATAGGGGGATTGAAAAACAGAACAGAACCTACACATGTTTGCATGTACGAATGAAGAAGCTCAAAATTAAATTCTAAGAAAAAAAATATCAGTGAAGTCCCATTTCCCCCACATGTAGAACACACTGAACACTGTCAAGAGATTCTCTTGCTTTTTAAAAAATTCTCCAGAATTAGGTGTTGTACATAAACACGGCAGAGACAAAACAGCCAACTCAGAATAACACAAGCTCTAGAGAATGCTAAAATGTTTTTCTTAGCACACTATTATTTTTGTTGTATATTTACCTTTATAGTTTTTTCCTCTTAAAGATCATCTAAGGCACCCATCACTACAAAATGATCATATTCACAGGATATGACAATATTCCCAACACCAGAAGGCAATATTTTTAGAACAGGAGAATACGATTTTGGAAATCAAATGCTAGTTACCAGTCAATACGGAATGGAAACATTTATAAAAGCCTTGAACTTCAGAAATCCATTCGGGAAAACGTCAGTTCTTTCTAACTACCAGTTCTGCCTGCTTTAATTATTATTATTACACAGATTTAGATGAACATGTGCACATGGTTCCAGACAAAAGAAAAGCACTTAGGAAAAAAAAACAGTTACGAAAAAATTATGCAGATTGTTCTTCATTTTCATACAGCTACAGAGGGGAAACTCTGTATCTCGGGCACAGCTGAAGGGTGATTTTTGGAATAATGAGGGGGGGAAAGAAAAGACGAAAAAGACACAGCTGTTGCATAGTTGCTTATGGATTTTTCTATATTTTTAACAATCTTACAGAAATACATGAATGCCTATCTACAGGTAATTACATTTTGACAGAACAAAAATATTAGGTACTTTTTTGTAAGCAAATCTTAGCAAGATTAGGGCACATTTTTTCTCATATTAACTGAAATACCAGGCAAGCCACAGAGCCTTCATCACTCCATTCCACATGCATGTGTACAAATAATGTCAGAAGAGATACGACACAATTGAGTAAACTTTATTGATTCTGAAAGACTGTGCAATTCCTCCATTATAATTAACTTCTGTGCAAAGACAAGCTCCATGCTTTAAAGATATAACTATGCAAAACTGCTTAAAGCTTTGTTCTGGAAGAAAATCTGGCCAGATCATGCAGACTGAGAAAGGCAAGGTGGTCTCAGCTCCAGGTCCCCACATCCAACCATGGTGATGTTAAGCATATATCCCCACCATGCAGAAAAAACATATGTATAATTGTACACATGACCAGTCATGGGGCAAGGAGGGAGGTAGAGGGGTAGGGCACCATAATTTAAAGCCAGCACATTCCTAGTGTCAGGTCTTGAACAAAATTTCCTTGTTCAAAGAAGGTGAAAAATTTATCCAAGATTTCTATCTGAATAGTAACTTCCCTAAATATCAGGGAAAATATTCAGAAATTGTCCACAGAATCTCATGTGCCAACCAGCTATTTTTTCCTCACCGTTGTTTTTGAGCAGAGAGATTTTAAATTCCATAAAAACTCACCATTATTTTAGGGTAGAGTTGTACTTACGGCTAAGTTGATACAGCAGAATATGCTCAGAGCTAATGCTCTGCAGAGCAATTAAACAGTCTTCTCTACTGTGACAGACTTCATGAGCGCACAGATCCCAGTGGAATAGGTTCATCTTGCTAACTGGTGGAAAAGCTCTTTGCTTTGTTACAGACTAAGTTTACGTTGCATCAACCCACTACACAAACTCATCCCACGACTGCTGCAGGGAGAGAAGAGCATCAGGAGAGCAAGACTCTTTTCAGCATTGAATTGACTTAACATCCTCAAAAATTGTTAGCATTACCTTAGATAATGTTCTAATCTGTTCTCTTGTTAGGTAACATAAACTGAAAGAAATACCAATTTACCCTGTTTGAGCATTTTTTTTTTCCTTCAAGAACTTCTCCTTCAGCCCATATTTAAGGTAATTATCTCTCTCTTCATCTTCATCTTTTTGAAACTCATTCTAATTCTGCTATGTCCTTCTGTAGGTCACTATCACAGTATTATTTGAAAAAAGCACGTTTCTTTCTTTAAAGTAGTCTTTATCCTTTCCCCTCAGTTCTGCTGTAATCCTGCTTGTTTTCTGCTCAGAATGGAGAAAACATAGCAATGATTAATGACACCACTGTAATGGAAGATCTCAAGAGTGCACCCAAACGTGCACCCCTATAAATGACCTAACAGGTTTATAGTGGAAAAACAAACAGAAACTCTGTTTCTGTAATGAACTGTTTGAATGTGAAATCTGAACATAGAGTCAAAAGACCTGGTGGAAGCAAAAACAAATCAAACCCATTAATAAACATGAAAAGGAAGCTCCCAACTCAAAACTACTACTACGTCACTAGACAGACACTCCTTAAAGAAACACATATACTACATATTGGCTGGTTGTGTCTAACATGCCAAACTGAAAACCAACCAAACAAAAAATGTTGAACGAAAAACCAACCAAACAAAAAATATTGAACAAAAAACCCCTAGTCTAACCTTTTAAGCTAAAACAGAAAAGATGCACAATTCCTAAAGCCAGAAAGTAAAGGAGGACACTGACCAATTCAAAATTGTATTACACACATAAACAGACTTTATTTTTTTAAGTGTCAAATATCAAAGTGAATAGGTATCAGAATCGGAAGGGGAGTTGGTTTCTTCAGTTTATCTGAAATATTATTCTTTTCCATATTAATATCCAAACTAATAGCTAGGCAGTCAAGAGAGAGAAAAGAGCACATACATCTTTATACTAGAAAGCAAAAAATCCTCAGTCCACAAGGAAATAAAGATACTCAAAGCACAGTATTGTCACTAGACTGTCTTTCCTATTCTTCTAATGCACCACATGTATTGAAATTAACAGCATTAAAAACTAAGTGTCTCATTAGTCAGTGCATACTAAGCATTTTGCTTACTAAATGTCAATAGAGGACCCCTTCCCCCAAAGCAGACTTAAGTGTCTAAATAAGCCAAGGGATTTCATGATCAAAAAGCAGAAAACAGGTAGAGGTTAAGAAAAATTATTTGCATACTGTATAAGCATGAGGCGGGGAGAAAGAGAGGTACATCGGTGCACTTGTATAATACATACCATCTTAATGTAGAATTTCCTGCAAAACCAAAGCCCCTTTTTAATATGGGGGATGGGGGTTTTTGTTTCAATAATAATTTTTTTTAAAGTGAACATTTTTCTCTTCGGTAATACTCCCATTGCATAATTTGGATGATCTTATGATTAAAAATAAAGCTCTGCAAATTTTAATTAGTAAAAACCTTAAATAAGTAATGTTTTTTACTTCAGGGCTTTTTAGTTTACCTTTTTTTATATTTATGAAAATTACCTAGACGTTGTCATTACATTTAAATTACACTAAGCTATGTGCAATTGGTTCATCTAAAACATACTTTATGCATTTAGTGAACAATGCCAAAGGGGATAAAAAAAAAGCAACACTGAAACTTCAGTGTGAGGATACATAAAAATTATTCAATATGAAGCAAAAGTCACTTACCTTCCAGTCTCATGAATTACTAAAATAACACTGGATAACAGAATGTATGGAGAGATGCTTATGATGTTTAGCAAGGGCTGAATCATCTTCACGTAGATGCTGTGAACAGCCTCTGTATGCATACTGACATCATCAGTAAAGACGTGGAGGCAAAGGATACTATGGTAACCATGCAGTGTGCTGAGAGAGAAGCCTTTAATTGCTCTAACAACTTCCTGAGGCTCGTGCTAGTAGGTTTCCATTTGCTCAGAAAGAAATGAAGGTTGTCACAGAGGCAGTGAGCGTGATACTGCGCAGAAAAAAACCCTGCACTGAATCCTGATTCTATTAATTGTGATACGACTTTTTAAATGACAAGTGTCATAGCTTGAATCCATTACTGAAATCTTCTGACATCTGCAAGATCTGTCAGGAGTCACAGGTCAAGAAACAATACTGTCAGGTAGCAATTTTATAAGCATTTCTGTTTTCTCTATAGGTCGATACCATCACATTGGGATATTATCTTCTTCAAGTCACAGCGCAGTTTTAAGTGTAAAATGTTCTTCTGCACTAGAGGGTAAAACAGTGTTCACAACAAAATCCAAAGTCCACCTAACACTAAAGCTCAAGTATAATATAAACTGACATGGTGTGAAACAAGGTATTTATCCTGGTATCATGTCTCTTTCAACTTCAATGACTATTAGCCAGTAGATCACTTACCAAGGACAAAACGCTGGGAAATATGACCAGCAGTGACATATCGCCCAAAGATAGCTGAATAAGATGATTTTGGCTGTTTTCCAGAAAACTGGACTACTATCTCTTCATTTTACATACAAATAGTTCAGCAGATATTTATTTGTTTTCTCAAAACTGAAGAATAACCACGTGACTAAAACCCAATCAGTACAACACAGTTAGTTGGGATTCCCCCAGTTTGGACTATCCAGAAGGGCCACCATAAACGGGTTGTTTAATCAATGTCATTGTTTCAATTCTAATGTCGATCAAACCCCTGTGAAGAAGTGATTTGAAAGTTCTGATCTGAAATGCATGAGTTAAGAACACTACTGGGCCAACCACTTTCACAGCTAGACGTCATTTGGTCTTACAGACCAAATTTTGCACTCTTATTTTAAAAAAGCACATTTCATGACCCCCTTTTCAAACACAAGTGCAAATTCCCTCAGATGCTTCACACACATGCTGCTTTTCATAGGAAATTTTCTGCACACACACATGGTTTCAAAACCATTGATCTAAGGAACAAAGTGTATTGTCCTCCATCCCAGTATCTTTATGTATGTAACGCTATGCACACTCTAGGGAAAAGGTAGAGAGAGAACATAAGTAAAAAACAGTTAGAGACTTGCCTTTATCACAAAGTTACAACTCAGTTAAGTTCCCACTAACTGCAGCAATGCAGAAAGCCATAACAAGAGGCTTTTTTGTTGATCCTCTGTTGAGACCAGTATCATGTCTCCAGTGGACACTAAAAACACTCACCCATGCATAAATACAGAGAAAAACAGCAGCTGAAAACAGTAGCTCAGCAAAAGCAGAAGACTGTAACCACTCTGTTCCCTCCAACTCCACCTTTAGAGACTGATGTTACAAGCAAGGTAGCTCCTGTTAAGAAGTCCAAAAGTCAAAAGAGCCATAGCAGTACGAACAGTGAAATTTCTTCTAAATCCAAGGTATGAGAGATGTAAAGGTCTTACCATCTCAAATTAATTTCCAAGTTAATAGCTTAAAAAAAAAGGAAAAAGAAGAAAAACACCCCATCAGCCTGAAGCCAATTATAAAAGCTCGTTCTAAAACTGAAGCACTAAACTTCTGACTATTGAGTTGAAAATACAGTTATAAAGGATGAAAATGAAAACACACGCAATTTTAAATTGCTAGATGATACATTGAGCTTTTAAAGTGACATTTATCCAAAATATCTTTCCCACAATCTTCTTCCTGTTCTGGGAAGTACCTGCAGATCTAGTAAATTACATTCAGCGTCTAAGAGGATGTAATAATAAATAAATCAAATAAATCCAACACCTCAGTTGTCTTGATTCAGCAGTTAAAGGTGTCAGTTTTTTCCAACTAGGACCTCATGTAAAAGTGTTTCTCCGGGCCAAGTCCACAACTTCCTCTTCATCTCTAATTAACTTACTTGACTGCTTTAAAACTAAAGAAAAGAAAAAGCTACATTGTCCAGTCCTTGAACAGTAGCTTACTTTAGTATGGAATGCTATTACTGTCAGGGTTTGTATATACAACATCCCTCTTGCAATTGGTACAGAAAAACAACCAATTTAGGCTAGATATCAAGTAGGGAGACAGGTATCAGAGGCGGATTAAAAATACCAAATGACAGTTTTTCATCCGTCTTAGTATTTCTTTGAGCTGAATAAAGTCTGGTTTCAAGAGGGCAAAAAAAACCACGTTAAGCAGTCACAATATTTTTGTGTGTCTGTAAACAGGCACAAGCTTAGGATGTCAGCACAGAATAGGACTGCAAATAACGGTGCAATGGTATGTAGAAGAAGCATCTTGACATCATTTTTGAGGCCACATGTAATGGTTTCCTCTTATGCCTAAACTTCTAGGACTATTATACTAACACTTCACAATCGTTCAAGATTCTCATTTCTACAGCAATAGAAAAAATCAAAGAGTAGCTCAAGCAATCACAGCAGCATATTCTGAAGTCCTGCTTTTATTAAGAGGGATTTCAATCTATTTCCCAGCACTCTTCCACAAATCTTTTCCTCTACCCAAGAAGGTAATCTGAGAGCTGGAGCATCTCTCCTCTGAAGCCAGGCTGAGAGAGTTCAGTCTGAGCCATTCAGTCTGGAGCAGGGAAGGCTACTGGGAGACCTTATAGCATCTTTCCGTACCTAAAAGGGATTTACAAAAAAGCTGGAAAGAGATTTTTTAGAAGGACATGTACTGTTAGTACAAGGGGAAATGGCTTCGAAATGAAAGAGTATGTTTAGATGAGATATGAAGAAGAATCTTTCAATAACGTATGTGAGTGGTAAGGCACTGGCACAGGTTGTCCAGAGAAGGTGTGGATTCCCAGTCCCTGGAAATGTTCCAGGCCAAGTTGGATGAGGCTCTGAGCAACTTGGCCTAGTAGTATGTGTCCCTGTCCATTGCACAGGAGTTCTAACAAGATGATCCTCAAGGTCCTTCCAACCCAAACCATTAAACAATCCTACGAGTTTCTAGAAAATCTCTCCTCCATACTGAAATCTGGGCATATGCCCTTTAAGTCAATAACTGTCTACCTGCTAAACAGGTAGTTAGAGGGCAAGCTGTAAGAGGTACCAGCTCACACAGCAATGAACATTTACCTCATGGTTAAAATATTGCTGAAAATAATAATCATAAAATAATTAGATTATTATTTGTCAAAACAGGAAATACTAAATTGGTATTACACATAAAAACCCATACTATTAGTATGTAAGGGATAACAAATACCAAGTTAAACTAGAAAACATTTTGAATTAGGAGATTCATTGTGTTTTATTTCATATATGTACACTTGCAACTAAATGAGAGAGATTTCTCTAATTTTCTACAGTGACGTTGCCAAAACAGAACTACAGTTCTTATCACAATCAACATCAGTGGCAAAAAGGAGGCAAAGTAATCCCCATCAGCAACTCCTTACTCTATAGCATTGGTTCCTGAACTTGGTCATATCATAGAGCAAACACACATAAATAGTACAGAGATGCGTTTTATAAATATACAGAAATATACAGAATTGAATATGGCAAAGTATTTTAACTACTTAATGTGATTCTACTATCAAATTTCTGCAAATCTGACTCTTACTTAACACCACTTCTACTTCAAACATTTGGACTGGGCAGTCTTGGCTTTCACAGAAATAGCGTTAATAGCAGAATGCTACCACACTTCCTTTTTACAGACATTGTTTATTCCTTCACATATCTTCACAATAAACATGTTTTCTGTTATTGCAATGCTGAAGGAGGGGACAACTTCTGCACAAACTTCTGGAACAACCACCAACATCATCAATCTCTTCAAGGAAAGGCAGGGGGTGGGGACAAACGCAGCAGCACAACTATGTTCTCAACAGGCCACTCAGCCACACAAACCTTCTCCCCTTAAAGGCCTGGAATATATCCTATTTTTCTAAGTCTGTGCATCCCTTTAATTAGCCTTCTTGAAAGAACATTTCCTGCCTGGGCAAATTTGTTTTATGTAAACAGAACGATAAACTACAAAAACTAACACCAGAAAGAGACAGGACTTTACTTCTAAAATACAGTGTCATGTATTTACAAATCGCACCCAGGCACTTGTATTGATATGTTCACATTTGAAAAAATCTAATTGCTCTGTAGGTCTTTTCTAAAGTTCAAGTACAGCTCTGGAGATTAGGGTCTACACATAACACTGAACCCCTATACCCACATGCAATTAATATTGTAAAAAAAAATATATTGTAACATGGATCCCTGAAACACACAAGCAGGTTTTTCGTAGAAAACAAGACTTCTCATAGCTCTGATACATGTCATTAAAAGCAAATATTTCTTTAAATTTTTAAAAGGTAAAATTTCTTTAAAAGGACTCTCAGTGCACACAAGAGGCATTTATAAGCCCAAATATAAGATGTCCTCTTATATTTGCAGGGGTGGAACAGTACACCATTTGAGAGCAAAAAATGAGGCACTTGTCAAGACTTCTGTCTCTACTGTTCAAACCTCATTTCATTTTTCATTTCTGTATTTCAAGCAAAAATTTCAAAGTAAATCCCAACTTTCCATCATCTAAAAATTTTAGTCATGCTCTGTCCAACTGTTCCTCACAGAGACACTGAGCAAGAAACAGATATTAAACTTCTTCCACCCCCTTAACTTTATGCATGCTCAATGACCAAATGCATTCTGCAGCCCTGCCAATGGAATGAAAACAGAGCTTTTTATAAAAATCTGACAGGAAAATTTCCTGCTTTGCCCTAAAATTGGGTTGGCCCTCAGTCATTAACTGCCACCATTTCTTCACCACTTTGCTGCTTCGAGGGCTGACTAAAAGTGCACCAAAGGTCAGCTAAATGCTTCAGAGAACCAAATACCCATACTTCAAAACTCCTCATTCCACCCCACTGTCCTGCAGTAACTTTAACATTCTCATTCCTAGGAGCATGCTCAGTTTACATTGCCTCCAAATCTCAAAGAGGTCTCAGTGACACATCCATACCTAACTAATTCTGCAGTCAGAAATTTACCTGAAGTAAGGCTTTTCACAATCACCCCGGATTCCTCGTTCCTTTTCAGATGCCTCTAGATTTTTTTTACAGCAAAATGAGTTATGAAAATACCTCAGCCTGCTTATGGCACAAGAGTAAATTACTCGCCATTCATGTTCCCAGCCTCAAATTCTACCACTCTAAGATGAACCTTGGGACAGTGGCCTTTTGTGAGTTACCTTTCCAGACAAGCAACCCCTAAATGAAAAAAACAAAACGAGAGATTTTGACATGTGGCTACTATCTCTCTCCTGTAACCACAAAATGTCTGACAGAGGGGCACGGAAAAAGGATTAGAATATTGGACCTAGTTTTCATTCTGAAGTGATTTACAGTTTCACAACTAGCACATCTCCACACTGGGTGTTATACAGATGAAGTGTGTTATTTCTATGTCTTCCAGCAGTTCCTCTCTAGCCTCTACACAGAAATATAAAAGGTCAATTTTGATCAAGGAACCCTTAAAATTTAATTAGAACAAGTGAATGCCTTGCAGAACAACTTCTGAGCAAGGCAAGCTGAGCAAGGCAAGACACATTTACTAATTTAGCTCAGCTGAGACAGACTTCACAGTGAAAAGAGCAGCTTACACTCCTGGCTGTTTTTTGATTCTGGTCCTACAGGTGAACAAATACAGTTTATGGTGGAAGGTTTATTTTTATTTGAAGATGACTCAAATTGGCCAAATTTATTACAAGACAACAGACATGCTTGATTTAGTCAATTAAAACAAAAGACCTGTACCATGGATAGTGAAATGGAAGTTATGGTAATGATTTGCAAAAAAATCAAGAGCAAAACATAAAGCTGTAGTATATTCTCAAATAAGGTTTCAAATATAAACAAGGAAGTATAGATATAAAAACTAGAACCAGTGCCACTGCATCGTGTTTTTGTTACTGATTTCTTTGCCCTATGCATAATAAACCTATGTAGGTATAAAGAATGAAAATTGCTAAATTCTTGCCACAGTAAAAAACATGTAGGAAATTGCTTTTGATGGGGATTTATTATTTAAATAGAGCTTGCTTTGTCAGTGTGCAGAAAACAAAAAGTAAACGGAAGCAGAGAAGATATTTTCTTTATAGTATATTGGAAAGAAAGAGCTAGATGCCAAGAGAAGCAGGACTTAACTGATCTTCAAACAAATCACCTTTGTGCATACCTGCATATAAATCTATTAAAAGATCTCTCCAGTGTATTAGCTGTTTTCTGAATACAGCAACACAACCCACATACAGTTATAAACCTTGGCTGAAATATCACAATTTCATTAAAAGCATATTCTTTGCTTGTATATCAACACTAAACTGACACAGGAAACAGTGCTTCAAGGCAGACAGCTGACTGCAGCTGTTCTCTCTCACATACTAGACAAAAGCTAACCCAGAGAAGGACCTGAAACTGTCAATAGCAGCAATGACCACCACTGAAATAAATCAACTCCATGGAATTACTGCATTAAATACTTTATAGACACGTAGAGGCATATAAGGAACCTTACTTGAACCGATCTCTTGGTCTCCTTATATGCTAGAAAATTAGAGGAAATGTCATACTAAATGTCAGGACATTATCACATCCCAGGAGAAGTCAACAGCAAGGAAGACATACCCTTGATCGTGTCAGGGAATACTTAAGCCAGCTGGACATACTTAAGTCCATGGGTCCTGATGAGATGCACCCATGAGCACTACTCTTCATAATCTTTGATCAGTCATGGCAACTGGGAGAGGTGCTCAAGGACTGAGGGAATCATCTTTGAGGGTGAGTAGGAGCCCAGTGAGGTTGTGATGAGTCTAACTTCAGAGATTTTCAAAATCCATCTGGACATGGTCCTGGGCAACCTGCTTTAGGTGGTCCTGCTTGAGCAAGGTGGGTGTATACAGCGAGCGCCAGAGGTCCCTGCCAACCTCGACTGTTCTGTGATTCTGTAAAGAAAACTAATAGTTATTTTACCTGTCACCAGGTAGTTTGAACTGGAAGAGATGTATGTGCAAACACAATGAAAAAACATTAACTAGTTCTATGTAACTCGTCCCATAGGACTATACACACACAACAAGTGCCCCCAGAATTATTCATATTATCTTAAACATCAAGTTTTGATTTTTCATTGACAGTTTTATTTCGTTTACATGCCCAAGTACTAGCAGTGAGGTGCCTGCAGGGTGGCTTCTGTGATGAGAGAATGTGCCAAAATACATGGTACCACATGACCAGAGCAGGGGACTGAGCCCCTCAGCCAGGAGGGTGGTACCTCTGGAGAAGTACAAGTGTAAAATGTGAAAATGTACAAAATGTGAAAATGTGAAAATTTCACAGCAGAGTGTGAAAACCACAAGTGAGGGACAACCCTGCAGACACCAGAGACAGTGAAGAGAGGAGGAGGTGCTTCAGGCAGCAGGGCCTGCAGCCCTTGAAAAGCTCCACGTTGAAGCAGATACCAACCTTGCAACCCATGAAAGACCATATGGCAAAGCAGCTGGAGATGCCCTGAAGGAAGCTCCCTGAAGGGAGCCCATTCTACTCTACTACTGTATTTTCAATTGGCAATAAGTCAAATTAATTTTCCTCAAGTCGATCTCTTCACTCATGATGGTAACTGATGAGTGATCTCCCAGTCTTTACCTTGAGCTGTTCCATCTCTACTTTCTAAGCTCATCCTGTTGAGGAGGCAGAGTGAAAGAGCAGCTGAGTGGGGATCTGGCAAGGCCAGTCAAAGCCAACCCACACCATATTCCACAAAGATTTAAAAATAAACAGGCCATACTCAGAGTAAGTGACTGACACAACTATTCAGACTCTGATTTCACCAAAGTAGTAATGCAGCCGTGAAACAAGGCAAGTCATTTTTAGATGTGACTATGCCAACCTAGCCTCAACTGAAATTTCAACTTGCAGTGCAGAACATGGTCAGCACGTGGTAATTGCTGCCCTTGACAACTACTATCCATTCATTAAAAAACAAACACAAAAAAACCACTATCCACAACTTCAAATAAAAGTAACAACCAGATATAATGCTCGACAAAGATCTTACCTCGAAAGGCACCTGGTCTAAGTATCAGTTCATTACTAATAACTGAATATACACTATTATAAGTAAAAAGAGATTATGTATTCAAATAATGTATACACACATACAATAACTCAGAAACTTTTCCTAAGCAAACTACTGCGGGTTGTATGTAGGTCAAGTTGTCTTGACATGGATGAAAAGACAAAATAAAACACAGATGCAGATCTTCATGGTTTGAACATTATCCAAAGAAAAGATTTAGTGCTTAACGATAACCACAATAACTATAAGAAGATGAAGCTCTGTTGTGAACATAGAGGTACTTGGCATTTACCAACAGAACGACTATCACATACTATTAGAAAATACATTCCATTCTTCGGAAATATTTGTTCCTGAAAAAATCTGTTAACACAAATTCAAAATTTCAGGTGCATTTTTCAACAGTGGCCTTCTGAATTCAGTGAAACAATAACTCCATATTGATTTCCTCAACTCCTTTCTCAGAAGAAAAATACCACATGACAGAAGTAAATAAAATTAAAGGGAGCAACAAAACTAATGAACTATTTAAAAATAGAAATACAAAACCCCAACCTACAGAAAACCTGACCAATTCAGAAGAGCCACTAACAGGTAAACAACTATTTTGAACGAATGTTTTGAAGACGTAACTAAGGAAGATAAGACTTACTTTTAAAACCTCCAAAAAATGAAAGGTAGAAATAAAAAAAAAAGGAGGAAAACCAAAACACTCTCAGAAATGTGGGAAACACATAAGATTATCCTCCAGTAATATTATTTGTTAATAAGCAATTATTAATAATGTGACTGACTGAAAAAATAAAAGGAATCAAGAAGACTACAAGGACAAAAAGTAACAGCTCTAACATTCTAATACTTGTGGGCAGTATCAACAAAATAGCACTCCCTCCCCTCACAGACATAAATGGTTTCGACAAGACAAGGTCAGGTTATAGATCCAGTTATCTGAAATAAAAGCAATAAAGAATAAAGCTTTCTTTC
This sequence comes from Rhagologus leucostigma, assembly GCA_013397725.1. Taxonomy (NCBI): domain Eukaryota; kingdom Metazoa; phylum Chordata; class Aves; order Passeriformes; genus Rhagologus; species Rhagologus leucostigma. Next base: position 108,660 of record VZTD01003906.1, on the reverse strand, counting down.
CTTTAGTTTCCTCCCTCCCACAGCTTCTTTGCTATTGTAGAGAAGAAATGAACAAATTTCAAGTTGGAGACTGCCTGACTAGAGCAAGGGAGAGAGAAATTAATGGGAACAACTTTGAGAAAAATATAGTCTACATTGAAAGTCAATCGGTTTAAGAAATAAAAAAATTGATACTGGTTAAACAGAGAGACAGACCAAGAGTAATAGAGTAAAAGCCTGAGTAAGAGCCAACAGGGAGAATGCAGATCTGGAGCCATGAGGACAAATAACAGTGACAAAGGTGGCTTTAATCCAAGGCTATCCCTTTTTCTAGCTCACGTATTTGTTTGTCAAGATTACCAACAAACCTTAGTACCTACAGATGGTATCTTATACCCGAAACTGCCAACATACCAAGAAACATGAACCCTGAGAAACTTTCATATTGTATTTCAGTGAACACGGATTCTTCATCTAACAAGATTATCATTTACAGTCTATTTTGTAAATGTATTTTGTACAAACATCCACTAAATGGATAGTCAGAACAGAATCTCAATAAAAGAGATTAGAGTACAGAGAATAGAGTAACTAAGTATTGAGAACACTATTTGCAGCAGCAAAACCTGCAAATTACCTGAAGAAGACAGGAAACTGCACTTACGCAAATAAATACAGGTAGGTTTGACATTAATCAAATCATTAATTGTGTCTTGCACACTAAGGCCCTAGGTGTTACGTCTTCCAGAAGTCAAATCAAGGGAACATGCTTGGCCAAGGTCAGATGCTCTTAATTCACTGTTAGGTGCTAACAGTAGATACTAAAGAACACTGGAAGTTCACACAGAGGTACTATCCTCATGCAATCACTCCTCTCTCTGGGGGTGTGATGTGGCAACTGGAAAAGCCCCAGTGCAGATTTTCCAAGTTATCTAAGCAACAATATTGGATTGAGAGCTCCTTGTTACTGTTGTTGCACTACACTTGTATTCCATTTTATCTAAGAGCTGTAAGACCAGTGCTGCTGTTCTCACACTGGTAATGTATTTTTTTCCAAGTTTCATTTTATGCAATTTAAGTACCAGAGATGGCAATATAGGAAGTATTTTAATGAAACTTGACTTCCCTAAACAGAAGAGATACTATTCCACGCCTGTTAGATCCATTTCCGACCTAGTCAGAATTCCAGATCTAGAGCAAGACCATTTGAAAAACAAATCAAACCAAGAAGGATGAGTGGGACAGGAAAACACATGACAAAGACAACAGCAAAACTAGCTAGTGAGGCAATTATTCTGAAATATGAAAAAAAGTAGCAAAGACGTAAATCTTCGAGTAGAATATGAAGGTTTAACTACTGTAGTAAAATACATTTTAAACACAACTTAGAGAATGAGTGACCCAGTTCTCACAGGACATGCTTCATTTAAAGCCCTGATACTCATTTAAATCCTATGTTAACTTACAGAAAGTTCACACAATCTGGATGACATACCTGCTCCTAACATGCAACCAGATCTCCCAACTACAGTGCACTCTAATGGCACAATTACGCGCTCGCCTTGAAGTGTTGTACAGCTCACAAGTTCTATATTGACAGCAGCACAAAGAAACAGTCTTTGAAAGTGTGAGGTTATAACCAAAGATTAGTGACAAAGATTAGTTACAATTTATTTATGTTGAGACACTTAAGGGGAAGTAACAAGAAAAAGTTAATGTTTTAGTCATCTTCCTGAAGCTCAAGGTTGCAAAACAGAATAAAACATTCACATAATTAATCCACTGAGAATACTAGCAAGTTTTCTACTACTTCACTGTGTAAAAGTGAAAGAACTGGTGCTGGAAGCTAATTATTTACTCCTAAGCAGCAAGAACAGGATACGGACAAACCTTAGTAAAAGCCACTTGGTGAAGACCCAAAAGGCAAACATTTCCACAGATCAAAGATCCTCTCCCATGATCAAGTAGTGGTGTGAGACTAAGCACAGACACTTGAGAGAAACTATGCCAGATCAAAGCAAGTTTTCCAAAACAAATTCCTTCATGCTTACAATTAATTTCTGATCCAGCAGCTACTGCAAGAAACAGTCATAAGTAATCAAGTGAACAGACAACTTCTTGCTACATTAGCTAACTATGAAATACTTTTTGCAGCAAGCAAAAAGATGGTAAAGAAACACAACAGAATCAAAACAAATAATTACTAGAGTGCACACACAAGACCCACAAGGCTATCACAACAGTACAAGTATATCCAACAAGTCGGTAAGACTTTTGTAGGTGGCCAAAAAAACATTACCAATTCTCTAACACATTGCTAGCTTTGATGCCTATCAAAAAATAAAATGACTTAGTATGTAATTTTGTTTCCAGCCCGATTGGATTTAAAAGCCAGCTAAGGAAAGTGGAAGGACTGAATTGATCACAAATTCACTACACATGCCCACAATTTCCACTGATTGATATATGATGACAGAAACAAAAGTACACAAACTGATCTAGTAATACAGACAATGCAGGATTGAATTATCTATCTGCATCATCCTCACATATCCTTAGGAACAAAAGGCCAAGTATCAGACACAGAATACTGTTAGATCAACCTCCAAATCAGAGATGTCTTTTGAAGACAACATAAAAACAGTAATGGATGTCTAAAGTCACGCATGAATATTTTTTCTTCCTTTGCCACATGCAAAGCAGAAGATTTGGTAGCGATTTAACTTGTTCAACTCAGTTCTGAGGATGAAACAGATCACACCAGTTAAAAGCAGCTAAAAAGAAGTAATGTGCACTCGGTATCCCATGGGAGGAAAAAAGCAGATATCAAACTCCTCAGTACAGGCCACTGCTGCAAAAGTATCTGCCAGTGTGCCCTACGCCAACACGTGCTGCATGCAGATGGGAATCATGAAAGATACATCCCTACTTCTTGTCAGAGGAAGATATATTGTGAGCACACTTGTAGATGTATCCTCTGCAACAGAAAAGAGTTACACAAAAGGAAATGTTTTAAGTGACTCCAGTCTGGAATCCCAAAATACAAAACTGACAGGAAACTATCCTTTATTTATGAAAAAATATAAACAAAGAAAAGATAAAAATAGACCACAAAACCAAATCAGGACAGTGGGTAGACTGGGTATACCTACTGCTTTCCTATTCAGTGGGAAAAGAGCACTCCCAGTATACTAGTACCATGCCCTACCCCAATTTGGTAGCTCACATACAAACCCTGTATCAATTAAGGAGATCTGGGTCTCCCTCACCAAGGTGCAAGGGGTGGCTGAGATCTCACAGAAAGTTAACAAATCTTGTATCTGGCAGCTGGCAGTACACTGGAGCATTCGCATCTGTCAGTGGGTGATGGTTCTGACGGTTACAGGCCTGAGGTCACTGTATTTCACTGGGTCTCATCCTTATAACTAAAAAATAAACTAATTAAAATTATTCACTTGGAGAGACAGGGAAGGGGAGAAGGTAGAAACTTGTTATACCTCTTTACTATTACAGCTGGGTTCCTACTTGTCTTTTCTGGCAAAAGCGCAGGTAGCTTAAGTACACGAATACATTACTGGGTATGACTTGATGGCAAGAAAAGCTTTTGAGACAACAGGAGGGCAAATATTCTTCTGGGGTTCATGCTATCACTGTGGGAAAAGTAGTGACAGTTCCTGCTGATTTGGAAACTTCCTCAAAATGGATTGCACAAAAGTGGTACAGGCTAGCCAGAGGCTACCTAAAGATCATCCATATAATTACAGCTGTCAGAGGCTGGAATCATTCAGAAAGCCTGTTCTCCATTTCAGCAGCCCCATCTGGACAGTGAGGATGCCTGACTGCTCCCAGAGAATGACAGCTGGTTACTTACTGCTAAACAAGGCCGTCTCCCACAGAGATGAAGTGCCCAATTGTTGTAACTCTGATCCAGTGAGCTGTATCCAAAGCTGTGCCATGGGATGCAGTGAAGGATTTCTTTGGAATTCCAGCTGCTAATGAGCCAAAGCAGCAATCCACACACTCATGTCAAGTTCAACAATACACCGCCACAATACTGCTGCTGAGGTATCTGCACAGATCCACAATTTGCCATGGGCTGGTAGCCCGGTATTTGGAAGATGGCAATACTTCCCCATGCTGTAAATCACTCTGTTAGGGGGATGATGTTATCCACATCACTGAACAAGAAGCAGGAAAAGCACTGAGCAATGCCACTGAGGCAACGCAAAATCATGGCTGGGAAATGAACCCCAAGAAAATTCAGAGAACTGCCACAAGAGTAAAATTTGGAAAGACAATTTGGCAGGCACTTTACAGAATGATGCCCAAATCAGCTGAGCAAATCATACTTTATATATCAGAAATGCAAAGTAGAAACACAGAAAATTATTGGTCTATGATGGTTTCAGAGGCAATTTATACCATATTTGGCCCAGACAAAAAGATCATTTTATATATATAAAAGAAAAAAAAAAGGTCAAGTGGAAATGGTGCATTTCTACACTTACATCTCCCAGCTGAAACAAAGTAAGAGAAAACAGTAGAAAACAGGACAAATTGTCCCAAGTAACAACAGTGTGCCTCTACTTTGGGCACAGCAGTTCCCACTGTATGAGCAATTTAACCCAAGAGGAGAACGGATGTTTCACTGATTGGACATCAAGAAATGTGAAAGAAAAACTGCAATGGAAAGCAACATCCTTTGAAATGGCTGAGCAAACCTTCCTAACCTATCAAGGAAGGAGAGAAGCAGGCAATATGTTAAATTAATGGCTGTATCTATGGTGCCAGAAGAACCACCAGCTTCAGAACTCTTTCTTGTGACTCTTGGGCAGTATAGAAAGGTTTCACACCGTGCTCTAGGAAATGACAAGCAGATGACTGGATGGTACATGGTACACCTCACCAGGGTTTGGTGTACAAAAGCATTGCTTACTTAGCAGTGAGAGATGTGTAGATGCCTATACTGCAAACCATGCTGAGCTAGTGCAGGATCACAATGCTGTTGTTTATCAGTTACCTAAGATACATATTTCTGCAATAACCCCTAGTGAGGATGGGTTAGTTGAGTGGACTCTCCTAAGAAATCAAACCTTTCAGAGATATTTGCTATCTATAAATGGGGACAAAATAAGACGCAAGCCTTACTCCAGAGATACCATTCAAAATGTCTTTTAAGAATACCTGCAAATAACAGAAGCAAGAAAAACTGCCACAACAGCCCTAGGGAAAGACAAAACACTAGGTGGTCCCAGACCACACCTGACAGACATTACATTGGGCCACTTCCAAAAGGCCAGGGTTTGCAATAAATACTGGCGATGGCAGGTATATGTACAAACACCTGACTGAGACTGCCTATCTCCCCTGCCAACCAGAAGATCATTATGAAAGGCCTTCACTTTTTAAACCAATGGTTATGTATTCCTACTTGCATTAAATCAAATAAAGGTTATCATTTCCAGGAGAAATGGTCCAGTTGTGGGATGGTGAACACCAGGTAACATGAGTTTATCATGTATCCCCATCAACCTTCTGGAGCCAGTTTAGTAAAGCACACTAAAAGACTTACCGAAAACCAGTTGTGAATTCTTCCACCTACCTGCCCTTTGGTGGATTTGGCCAACAGTGCATTAATAATTCTGAATAGGAGGGCGTGAGTCCAAGGTTACAGCACTTACAGACTATTGTCAGGTCATCACCACACAGCAACAGACACCAGGTTCCTGTCTGAGACAGAAGAGTGGGATGCATCTTGGTACTGGAAGGACAATCTTGTTTACAGTGATCCCTGCCAAGATACTGGCCCAGGTGCCTGAAATGACATCCTTAATTTCAGAACACTTATTCCTTAATATGTTCTACAACATATATTTTGCAAAAATTATGCTTCCCATTCCTTCAACAAGACAGCGGATGTGGGCATTCTCCCTGGTAATTCTCACAGCTACATTTAATCCGCAGTGACATCCATTGGCAACCTGGGAGTGACAGTGGCAACACTGGTGCTCAGTCACACCTGCCTGGCATAGTTTTGGGCACAAAGGACCCTCCAGGGGGAACTAAAACGCCAGTTTTTTGGGCTGGTCAACATCCAAGGATGACAGCAAAGGGAGCCTTGAAAATGGGTGTGTGCGGGAAGATCTCCATGTTCTGATGACCCTTGAAGAGACTGCTTTACCTTGCCCTTGCAATGTACTACTGATCTCTTACAGAGCAAAGTAATTCTCATCAGTGAGAGTTACTAACTTTCTTTCATACAAACTAAAACCTTGAAACATCTTTGGTATGCTAGAGTTAATAAGATTAATTCCATTCCATGAAAGAAAGACCATAATAACTCACTGCCACTATGTGAAGAGTAAATTTAATTTCGATTCTCTCTCAGCACTGGTTGTCAGAAGCATGTCGGGGAAGAGTTGCACATGTGCCACTTGCAGGAGGCAGCTAGGAGAAGATGGGGGAAAGTCTTGTCTCTGGAAAGACCTTGCCTGGCAATCATTTCATATCTCAGGTGGGACTAGCAGTCAACAGGAGACAACCAGGGACACTGTACTCTCCAGAGAGGTTCTCCAATCAGATGGAAAAAGGTCTCCACCAATGCACTGCAGTGGAACGTGTGACTGGGCCAATGGTCTCCTGTCAGCAGGCGGACTTTGGGAGGAGCCAGGGGGCACAAAAAGTAACTGAGTCACAAGCTCTGGGGCTTTTTTGAGTCAGGCTTTTTGAGTTGAGGCTTTCTAAATTGGGGCTTTTGGTCTTATCTTTTTGCCCAGGCTTGAGGTCTGCTTCTTACACTGGCTCTAGCGTATTCTTGTCCTTTTTGCCCTGGCTCCAGCCTGCCTTACGGCTCTTCTGCTCACCCTCATTTGCTCGTCCTCCCTCTGGCTTGGGCGCTCGGCTGAACACCGGCTGACCTCCGAGCCTTGTGTGTAGCCTGTGTCCTGCCCTACCCTTCGCCTGTCCCAGTCGCCGCCTGTCCTGCTTCCCTGTGTTGCTGCCCGACGCCCTGCCCGCTTTGTCCCCGCGTTCCTGCCTGCCTCTAACCTTGCTTCGCCGATCCAGCCTGCCGCCGCGGTCCCTGCCGCAACCCTGTCCAGGGTTCTGCACCTCCTGCCCGAGCACCCACCCCCTCACCTCGTGTCCGGCCGCCCGTCGCCGCGGGAGCTGTGCCTGTGGAGCCGTGCCTCTCCGAGAGCTGGCAGGCTCCCCGGCAGGCAGCGGGCACACACCCCCTGCCACTTGGACATCGACGGCACTCCCCGACCTTCTGGTGGTAACGCCCGCTTTTTCTCTCTTTCTCCCCCCATTCTTTTTCATCTTCCTTCCTCCTTTTCTGTCTTTTCTAGTCCCCTTTAGTAGGGCAACTCCCTCTTTTTTTGTTATGAATCAACGGTTCTCAGATACGATACTCGTTTGACTTCATTTCGTCCTAGACCATCTGTTTTAAAAGAACTCCTCGCAGTTCCCCACAGTGGGACGCAACACACTAGCAAACTGTGAAGATTGTGACTTACAGAAAATATGAAAGACAATTGTCCTTCCTGAGAAAATTATATAGGAAATTTTTTATGGGAATTGTAAGGTAATTTCACATAAATCACTACATCTTACTTCAGCTTATTAACTAACAATTTAAGCTTACTTTAGATTTTGAGATCACATCCTAAAGAAACACACTTTCAGGTGTGCAAAGCTGTCAGCAAAAACAGCCTCAAGCCATTTCCAGAGCTGGATCCTTACCATGTAGCAGCAGGTGGGCACAGCACATGGGTGGAGTCCAACCTAGTGTAAGAGAGACATGGACATACAGTGCAAGACCAAACACAGGATACAAAGTTGATTGAGGGACTACAGCATCTGTTACAGGAGGAGAGGTCAGAGTGTTTATAGCCTGAAGAGAAGGCCTGATTAGGATGAGGTGAAACCTAATCAATACACATAAACAAAAGATTGATCAGCATGGGATGAAAGCACATCAGATTTTCCTCAGCAGTGTCCACTGACTAGAAAAGAGTCAACAAGGATAAACTGAATCAGAAGAAATTCTACATGCACAAAAGAATACACTTGCTCAGTATAAGAGTGGTCAAACACAGGAAAAGGCTGCCAAGAGAAGCTGTGGAGTCTCCATCCATGGAACTACTCAAAACCTGAGTGATCAGTCATACGCAACCTGATATAGCTGGTCCTATTTAACTGAGGGTGGAGTTACACTTCATCATCTCCAAAGGCTTCCTGCCACCTCAACCACTCTGTGATCCTGCATTAATCTCCCAGGGAGAAAGCTGGGCAAGACAGCCAGAGAAAAGACAAAAAAAATATTAGCACTCTTTTTTTGGCCAAAAAGAAACAAAACTGGAAATCACTGTTTAATTAATATTCTAGTAACTGTCCTGTGTAATAAAAACTACGTTATATACAAATAGCTTTTATAAGAACAGCTAGGTTCTCCCAAACTAGGTACTACAGCAAGTTCTTCTGAAAGGACTACAGTAGATTAATATTCTTAAAATGGTGATTAAAATACATTAATACTGTCTCAATACAGGCAACAGTAAATAAGCAGAAAGCAAAGAGTATTTCAAGTCAGGATAAAAAGGATGCTTTAAAATCCAGCATAAATCCTTAATCTCTTCCATAATGAGATTGGGATTCTTAGTACCATAAAATCCATCTCCTTAATTTGAGGTCAGGGTACAACAGGCCTCCAAAAGGAATTAAAGCCAACTGAATTTAACCGATCTGAATATAAATAATCCATGGCAAGCTAAAGAATATAGCACAAAAATCTGCAACAGATCTGAGATTTAAAACAAAACACTAGCTCTGCCCCCCCCTTTAAGTGGACTGCTGTAAATCAGCAAGGCTGATTTGATCAGTTTTCAAATTCCTTTTCTTCACTCCTCCTTTAGGGCATATGAACGAGATTCAGGGAGAACTCTATTAAAGGAAGCTGACTTGTAAAACAAAATAATCACTTACACTCTGGAACAGTCACAAAGCAATAAGCACTATTGTTGTTACGGATAAAACACTGGACTACAACCACCTTCAGTACCTGAACAGATGTAAAGGTGCAGTTTCACAAAGAGTTAACTCAACTGGGAAGGGGTACAGGGAGGAATCATAAATGACAGGTGGGTATGTGCTTCTAAAAGAAAAAACTATGGCTTCCTGAAAAGACGAAGAAGGTAAGCGTAATTGTATACCAATTATGCTGGATTATGAATGCATGTTAATGAATCGCACAGAACAAAGCATTCAACTATTCTCAATAATTATTAATGTAAACTTCTAAATATCTGTTAAAGACATGAGAAGTAATAAATTTACTGTGACATGGGTTAGTTGTACGACCCATTTCATTCAGTCTTTCTTTCTCTCTTCCACCTCACTTCACATCAGCATGATTTTCAACCTTACAGTGTTTCACTTCAGTTTTTTTCAGTCATTAATTCATATAAGCCCATCTCTTATTCCAGTTTTCTTCCCTTGACCCAGATCCTGTCAGCCCATCCCCAGAGTTCACAGAGTTTCTCCCTCTCCTGGTTGTACATCCCTACCAGGTCACAATCCCAACAGTATCTACAGACACCACATTTCTCTGCACACTGGCTTCAACTGGCTTCCTGCAGACTGAACTTCAGCGTAACCCTTCCTCTCCTCCCCAGTTCACCTACGTCGCCTTACATTCTCTTCTAGTCTCTGTTTGCACTCCTCTTATTCTCTTCACAGTGAAACAACACCTCAACCTTTAACTGGAAGACTTCACCACCAATATTCAGTAACTTGTTAATGTTACAGTCTGTAGACCACAGAAACTTACTGTGGGAAGTGAAGTATCAGTCTTCTAAGCCTTTAAGGCTGACCATCACCCTGCAGTTTAGAAATGTACCTTGGACCTACTGCTACTTACTAGTACATTAATTCACTTTAGTTTCAATAAAGGTGTTTTATTAAAACTGAATCAAAGAGAAAAGGAAATGGAATAGATTCTGAAGTAAAAAGTAATTAGAAACAGAGAGAAATTAGAAAGAGTGGCAGAAAAAATTAGATATGAACTTACTTACATTATCTTAGCAAATTATACCATCTTTCTTCGATGAAACAAAACATCATTCCCCAAGACAAAAGGAAATGCAGTAGAGCTGGTCAGGGGTGGGGGGATTAACTATTTTTTCATCCATACTACAACATGGGGGATTATTAAATGTGAGGAAGGTAGATTAGAAGATGTGAAAAAAAATCCCAACTCAATATGAATGGTTAAACAAAGACAATTGAAACAAGATTACAAGTGATAATTTCATTAACTGTTTCATAAATATAGCCTTATATATGCATATCTGAACTTTCTCTGATTCAGCTTCATTCCTCTTCCTCATGTCCTGTCACTGCTCCTCAGAGAGAGCAGATTTGCAGCATCCACTCCACTTCCTCCCTTGAGGAAGCTGTAGTCTGCAAAGGGGTCACACTTAGCCTTCTCTTTTCCAAGCTGAATCCAACAAGCTCTTAGTTTTCCCAGTATGTAACGAAACAAAGACAACCCGGAATGTTCAGCCCAACAACATGAAGTCTAAAAGTAAACATAACTGTTCTCTATAAATAAATAGAAGTATATACAGAGAACAAACTAAGAATTAAGCTACTGAATGATACTAAACAAGAACAATGAGTATACACGAAGACTGTGAATAATTTAGACTGAAAATTAGACTGACACTTTTGAAACAAGCCAGAAAGGGTATGCTGTGGGTCCTAATTTTTAAGATGAGTAATTGTTTTATCCTATGGATTAAAGGACATTACTTAGAGGTTTGCAACAGAAAGCAAATGTACAGCTAACAAAAAAACCCCATTTTTACACGTGGGTGGAAGGGATAAAAGGAAAATAAATCTTCTATAGTTTTAGAAGTTTCTATAGTTTTCTATACTTTCTATAGTTTAGTTATAGTTATAGTAGTGGTCCTGTAGTGTTAATCTAGTCCTGTTGTTTAAAAAAAAAATACACAAACCTTAAGTTCAATATAAACATTTCCTCATAATCCCTTCTTGTTCCCAAGTATGAAAGACTAATAATCTCTTTTTTGTTAAAGTATGAAGACCTGAGGCATACACAACACAGAAGACTCTGAAAGAAAAGTAGACCATTTGCAACATACAATGGGAGTGTCAAGAAAACTTTTTTTTTTTGCTTATTTAAGTCTTGATTAACCCTACACACTAGGGACTCTGACACAGAGATAGATGATTTTACAACAGACAAACTTTTGAGATACCATTGTTTTGTAGGGATTTCTACAGTAAAGTACTTGTATTAGTACACTAGGACCATGAATGTACAACAGCACAGACTAAAACACTAGAATAGGACTGAGACAACCAAGTGGAGCTATAATATCCAAGAAAGAATACTGGTAACTGTGGAATGGAAGGCAGCAATGGAGTATGAGACCATACCATATTCACAGATCAGCAAATATGATATGACTCAACATCGCCTTCAGCATTCTTCATCCAAAGGGAAGATAAATGCAGCAAAGATCACACAACATCACTACCAGTCAAGAATAAACCAAAAGACACAGTGACGACTTGGTAGCCAGCATCCCTTTCTCCCCTGTCACTGCAAGTAATCATACTGAGACAGCCATCTGTCCCAGTCCTCATAAATGCACGACTGCAAAAGCAAGAGTGTGAAAGGATGAAAAAAATCTATGAGATTTCAAATACAAGTTTATGAAACTTGATTTGTTCAAAAATAGAAGTCATGTTTCCATCTATCCAGTGATCCATTGTGAGCTGCTGCCCTTTAAACTCTCATCTCATATGGTTACACACCCTGTTTGGCTATTGCAGAACCTTGGTATCTTAAACCAGAGCACTTGCCAAGTGACATCTGTTGCATAAAACGCAAGAACTTCACCACTGCAGCAGGAACAGCCTAAGTTATCGTTTATTGTCTTTCAGTTTCAGCAAAACACACTTTGTTCTTCGCATAAAATGGTGGGTTCTGCTGAGTATTTTCATTGCCAATAATAGAATACATTGATGGGTGGGCAAAGAGAGAAAACCCCTTCCTCTAAAACACCCAGCAAGTACTCACAGTGCTTGGAGTACTGCTGCAACAGAGCTCTTCCAACTAATGACTGCGAAGTGTCTTCCTTAGAAACACACTGCCTGACCTCCACCTAGTAAATAAATTGGAAAAGCTTACTTTCTTCTGGCATCCCTTCATATACAATCTATGTGTATCCTTTTAGAGGCTAGTGTTCAATTTCATTCACATTCTCACATAGATATGAAAGAGAATCTCTATCCAACTTATGTTTCTCAACAGCAATAATAATAAAGCCCAAAATTTTAGACATATACCTGAAAAACAGTGCTTCAAAAAGCAGCACTAACCATGAATTTTGCTTCCCAAATATACTAGACTATTTTTGTGAGTACTTGTTCTTTGGTCCCATGGTCCCAAGTTATATCTCAAAATCCTACTTGATTTTATTTATGTTTCCAGAATGTTATCATAAGAAAGCACTCCACACTTTCATTCCCACAAACTTTTAATACAAATTCACACTGAAATATCTGTTTAACATAAATTATAAAGCAACCCATAAAATTTGAGATCTACTGAATCAAAATATTTTTCAAGTAAAACTTTTACATCTTTCTGCAGGAAAATGCTTTTAGTTGATTCAATATCCCTGAACAACATATAAATAACACCCTCTCCTCCTTACCTTGGCCCACTGGAAAAAACTGAATTTGAGTACAGGTAAGATTGACAGGAAATGAAATAGAGTCCTCCGCTTATCACAGAGAAATGAAGGGGGTTATTCATTAAGGAGCATGTTGTAAATTCTCACTGTCTTTCTGCTGCCTTATGCATTTCCATTTTTTATGTCCTGACTGCCTCACAAAGGAGATAAAAAACAAAAAGGAGGAGAAAAAAAAAGAGGGGGGAAAGGTGAAAAATGGTGAGGAAAAGCAAAACAGAGGGGGGAAAGGTGAAAAAGGGGGGAGGCGACAGAAGTGGGGCAAGGCAACAAAGGAGGGGGAAGGCAATGAAAAACATCATGGGGAAAGAAAGAGTAAAAGAGGGGAAAAAAATAATGGTAAATAGGAGAGAGGAAGAAGAGGACAAAAAAGAGAAAAGGGGCGGTGAAAAAAGAGGGGAGGAGGAGAGGAAAAGAGAGAGAAAAAGGAGAAAAAAAGAGAGAGAAAAAAGGAGAAAAACACTTAGTTGTGCCTTGAAAAACACCCTGCACTCATTTGATTGACCCAAGCTCTGTAGCACGAAGAAAACACTTCTGACTAGTCAGAGAATATCTAGTATTTCTTTCTGCCACTTTAACATTAGACTGGACTTGGACGCCTGAAGTAGAGACCTTTTTAAAATTATTCAGAATATTTTGACTATACAGAATGTCATTCTGGACAAGGCTGGTAAACCAGTCTGGTAAACCAATCTAGCAACAATTTGCTCAAATCAGCCAGCACTAGATTTTGTCCTCAAGACACAAGACAACTAACATGGTATAGCCTATCAATACCATACAGAATATGGTAGATATGGTATAACCTACTCTTTTAAGTATTTAATCCTAATATTTAGCAATTGTTTAAAAGTATACACTAGAAGTACTTTTTCTAGCTTGTTTGGCTTCATTTGTGATAGGTTTCAAAACTCTGTACTAGTTATAACTTTGGATAGTATTACTATAAGCATCCCAGGAGATTTATTCATCTTGAATATCACAAGCAATGGCCAGATACAAGTAAGGATTAAATGGAAATCTGGCAAGTTATGAAATTCCTTTTACGTATAGTCTTAATTGCATTGTGCATGACATCATTTTTGAGTATGTAATATGAATACTTCTGCCAATCTATAAAATGAGAACTTCGGAACAAATCCCAGTCTCTTGGCACCTTCTGAGCCATTATTACATGTAATATGGAAGCAGTATGATAAGAGTAAGTTTGTCTTCAATATGTATGCATTTTACAACACAGTTCCTTTGGATTCACCTCTAAGGAATCAAGACACGCTCTCTGATCATTTTGTGGTATCAGCCACATGCAGGGAAATAACCTCCACAACAAGCAGATCAATCCTATCTTGTATTATTTGACACCTGGCAGCCCTGAGATTCTCTCACTTTACAAGGAAGCAGATAAAGCATCAAAATGGTGGGTTTGTATTTTGGATTGGATCTCTGAGATTACTTTGAGCCTGCTTGCACACACACTTGTGCACACCTCTGCCTCCATATGTCAAAGGAAGTATCTGCTTTTGGCTACTTGCTAGCTGTTACCTCCTAGATCTCTCATTTTCACCTGTCCCAATGGTGAGATTACCACATCAAAGAAGCTAGCTGAGTATGTAAGGACTAAATTCAACCCACTTTCCATTTTTTCTGCATGCACTAGTCAGCAAATATGCTTCAGTCTTCCAGAGAAGTTATTTCTGAAAACTAGCTCCTGATTTCAGATCTACAGCACAAAACAGAAATATAAATAAGAATCCAACACATAAGTACTTCAAAACATCCAGTTAAATTTTTGGTATTACACTGTAATTTTCTGAAACCTATATATTTATTACTGATGTTTTTAATGTGAGAACCCCTGCAAAGACAGAGAATGAGCACCCCAAATCAAAAAGGAAACAAAACACCAGATTCATATCAAGTGACATATCATAAAGAGAGTCGTGATATTAAAAATGCCTGCTGTCTTGTAAGAAGACTTCCATTTCCATGCCAAACACTTTTTCTTTAATAAGTAGCTTAAAAATTCTAATGAATGCAAGTGATTTGTCTTTTTTTTTACTCCAATCTATAAAAACACTCATCTTCAAGCCTACAGCAGGCAATGTGAAAACAGTGTATGGTGAAACCTACCAACCTGCCAATGACGGCACCTCTGTGTTCGCAGTCCATAAGCCAGTCCGAGAACTGACCGTGGCTTTACCATTGCTAAAGAGCTTTGCGACTCACTCCTTCACACAGCAGTTCCCACAGCACAGCCACGCTCTGGTAAGTGGATAGTTATCTGGCACGTTCAAAAACGTGTGCAAACCAATTCGTAAGAGACTGATAGACAAAACACACATATTTTGAAAGTAATGCCTGAAAGTAATACATGAGTTTTAAAGGAACAGAATGAGCAGTGAAGGCTTACAAAAAAACCAAACCAAAACAAAACAAAAACCCCACAAAACAAAAAACAAAACAAAAAAACCAAAAAAACAAACAAAAAAACCCAAGCAAAAAAAATAGCTACCCCCCAGGGACTACTGGGAACCATACCCAACTCGAAACAGCTAGAAGTCGAAACTAACAAAATGTCAGCACTTGACCGCTTCCCGTGGCTGGACACCCAGAGGTGAAGAAATGACGGCGCCAGCGGGGCAGTGCCGAAGTCCGGAGAGGCTCTGTCTCTTCGCGTTCAGCCATCTTCCCACCGCCGGCATGCCGCCCGGCCCTTTAAGCCGGACCCCATGAGGGGCGGGAGGCACCGGCACCGGGACGGCCCCGCTCGCTGCCTGCCGGGGCTCGGGCTGGCGGCGCCGGGCGCCGCGGGAAACTTTGGCGGGCGGGGAGCACGCTGTGCCTCGGCCGTCCCGGGAAAACTCGTCCCTCCCGTCGGCCTCGCACGGGACACAAAGTCCCGGCGGGAGGAGCGGAGGCTCCGCCGCATCCACCCGCTCGGGTGGTGGCGGCAGCGCTCAGCCGGGGACGGGGCGGGCGGGATGGGGCTACCCCCGCCTCCCAGCGCCGCAGCCGCCGCAGTCCGCAGCCCGCAGGGGAAGAGCCGGTCCCGGCACCCGCACGGCCACGGCCCCTGGCGGTGCTAAGCGGCCCCCGGGCGTCCGGGAACC
>VZTD01003906.1:250-92473 GCA_013397725.1 Rhagologus leucostigma | reverse complement strand
GACCGGCCGGCCCGGGCCAGGCCGGGAGCGCGGCCCGGCGCAGCGGCGGCCGCAGGGAAAGGGCTGGGGTCCGCAGGGGAAGGCTTGGAGTCCACAGGGGAGGGTTCAGTGTCCGCAATGAAGGGGCTGGGGTCCACAGGGGAGGGTTCAGTGTCCGCAGAGAAGGGGCTGGGGAACCACAGAAAGGGGCTGGGGTCTGCAAGAAAGGTCTGAGGTCCGCTTGGAGGGGTCCGAGCCGTGCGAGCCCGGCGGGGAGGGCACAAAGCGCCCTGTGCCCTTCTGACTGGCCTCGGGCAGGAATGGGCGGGTCCCTGTGCCATCAGTCCCGGGGGGTGAAGCCCCTTCGTGCTGGGAGAGGAAAGGCTGTGGTTGCGGGGTCGCAAGCAGTGGTCAGCGAATTGAGGCGAAGGCTCTGCGGACCCCTCTGCGGGGTGTAGGGGCGGGATGGTAACACCGGCTCAGGACAGCAGGTAGCCACGGTATGGTATCCTCCGAGGGATGGGTGCTGGGGATGGCACAAGGCAGATCCTGGTAACGAAGAATCCAAGGCGAACGTGATTGTGGTTGTAAGCTCGTCGAGAGCTCCACCGTACTTGAATGAGACGATATTTTCAGTGGAATTCATAACATAAAATAGGGAGCTGAAGCTTGGGCGTATGTTACAATGAGCTGTATCTCAACCACACATACCCACCGCTTGGGAAACCTGCTCAGCATCTCTTGCTGAACAGGTTTGTGCAGGAGACCTTCGAGAGATTTATCTGCATAGGTGAAATGGAAGAATTAGGACCCAGATCTGTATTGTTTTCCAGGGGCATTGTGATGAAGTATTCATTTATCAAACAGGACTGTCTTAATGCTCCTTAAAAATATAAAAAATTCATATGCTAAAACATAATTCTTCCACCTTCAGATTAAAATAATAGCTTTTTTTCTGAGTAGAGCTACCGAGTTCTTTATGACAATAAATCTGGGTAATTGGCTCTGTGATGGATGTTTCAATATTTCTAAAAAGGCTAGATGTGTTATCAAGATGAAGCATTTTCCTTATTCATATAAAATGGAAAATGCAACATGAATTAATTCTTTGAAAGCTTATTAACATTAATAAATTAAAGCACATCAGTGGAGTTCTGGCTTGGTCTTAATTGCCTGGTCCTTTTTCTTCAGAGGGTGAAAATTTGCCTTTATGGGGCTATAGGCCATAGCAAGCAATTAGTGATCAATGTGTCCCAAAGGTGCACTCATTCTTTGATGACAAGGAATATTAAGCTCTTTGAATAGAAATGGTGACTTACTGGCTCCAACTGATTTGCAGAGTCACACCAGCTTTTTTTGTAGAGCTCTTTGTTGTACCAAGCCATCATCAAAGTTTATGCCAGACTTCCCTTACGTTATTGATCTGGGTCATGGAAATGAACACTGTAAGTGCAAAGGCCTGGTCTAAGGATTCCAACACTTGCCCTGAGCAAAGCACATGGTGCTTTTGTGAAATAACAAACTGATAAACACCTGTTGCTGAGGCAGGAGCAACCCAAAGGCTTGCACCCACCTTAAGCTCTATGTGGCATTACCAAAGGGTGCAACTTTGCAGCCTCTCACACGGGGCTACGTCCTATTCTAGAAGTGTTTCCCATGCTAGCTGCTCGTATGCAAATTCTTTAATTGGTGTAGATTAATATATTCTCAAAGCAATCTTTGCAAAGGAAAGCATGAACAAGAATTTGGAGGACCTCAAAATAGTCTTTGGCATGAATGAATGTTCTCTGAATTAGAAGGTCTTATTTTATAACAATGCAAGAGCCTACAAATTCAGCCCTTTTTCTAAGTTCAGAACATCTGGCTTACAGGTAGTAATAAAAGGAAACAAAGTATTTGGAAAAAAAAAGAGAAAAATCATTGAAAAGATGTATTATCAACTCTTTGAAAAGAAAAGGGGAAAGAGACTGAACTTGGGGCCTACTATAAGAATAGTCTTTAAAGTTTCCTTTCTGGATTCTAAAAATTTTTTCTTGAAAATTAAAGAAAATGTATCAAAATCTCAGCTTTTTATGACTACCTTTGTATCAAAGTCATTACTTTGAGTAGAACCTGTCAAATCTCCTGGTTTTCTTTATGGTTAACTTAAGGCAGTCTACCTTAGACTTCAGCTTTAATGACTCTACACATGATTCTACTGAATTTTCCTTGATTTGCTCATACTGCTTTAATTACTTCGAGTCCTGTTTTCATATTGTTTCACAAAGGCAGTAAAAATTAATACATTAAAATGTGATGTTTAATTTTTGCCTACTTCTGAAATCTGAGACTTGACTTACAGTGTCCTGTCCTTTGAATTTGAAAATTTCTAACATAGAAAAACAAAATAACTTTTAAACTTTATTCTGTGACTTATCCTGTTACCTCCTAGCATGAAGTACTGAGAAATAAACAAAGCAAACCCCAGATCCTGTAAAGAAATGGACTTCCTGTAAGACTAACTTCAGTGAGTTGAAAAATTATTTCTCATCTTGCATGACTGGATATCTACTTTTATTATAGCTTTTCGTGGGAAATAAAACTGTGGGGTTTTCTTTAGCTTGCAAATCTTTTCATTTGCATTAGGTCCAAATTAAGCGAGGACTTGAAGAATTTTGAGATTAGGTACATGCTAAAGCAATTAATGTTAGACCTTTGACATGAAAGTTATATAGAAAGATATGTTTGGTCTTCGGTTGTAATCTCATGATAAAGTACTTGGGCTTCCTTGTATACAGAAATAAACTGATGTCCTAAACTCTTGCATTTTGGCAAACTTATCTTCAAATTTTTCATTATCAATGCCTGAAATATGCTAGACCATCACTGGCTGCTATTTATAGATCTGTGAGAAAATATTTTTTCAATTTCTGCAAAAACCTTTTGAGTCACACAGTCTTCTTGTTTATACTTCCCTAACACAATAATATTGTTACTGGCAAGCAACAATAATAAATATTAAGTCATAAAGGTCAGTATCATATATTTTGATGAAGTATTTTAGATAGGTAAATTGATTCCGGGCTCTGAGCTCTTTGCTTTGAGCACAATTTACTCTATTTTTGTGCAGATACATAATTTCCTTTTGCTATAGATACTTAATTTCCTTTTACATTGGTTTGGGGGGCGGGTTGTTTGGGGTTTTTTTAGGAAGAACAAGGTACAAACTTTCTGTTTATTCTCTTGCAAATGTAAAAGTACAGACTGCATCATACGCTAGAGAGCTGCGTGGAGATTTTACTTTGCAAATGGAGCAGCATGCTGGCAGCAAAAAGGATGAAAGCCTTTGAAGAGCTCTGTTGAGGATAGATATCAGCCCATGATTTCCTTCAGGCTGCTATTCCATTCATCACTATTTCCCAGATTTTTTTTCTAACACTCACCAAGATAAATTTCAATTAAAAAGAAGGGTCCCACTGAAAAGGATGTATATTATAAAGATATGTAACAAAGCTGTTGTTAATGTACTTTATATACCTCGGTATAATGCAAAACTATACGAAACAATTACCTCTATATTGGAGGCTTAATTTTATCCAGGTGAACAGAAATATGAAACAAATCCAGTTACACAAGCTAGCATCCGTAGCAAAACTTCAACTCTTGTGCAGTAGATGGTCTCTGCAGACTGCAGATGAGATAAGATTTTGGGCCACTGTGGTTTATATGATGCCTTTCCCTTGTGTGAAGAATGTTCATCTCTACCTCTGGTAGGACAGTACTTAATGAATAAAACAATAATTTATGTCAATGTTTTGAAGAAAAATTCATAACATACTACCTAGAGTGATGCCCTATTTTGCATGCCACTGAAAACGGTTTCTAATCGTTTCAGAACAGAAAATGTTTATTGTTGCATCTATCTCATCTATTTGTGTGGTGCTATCCTAGATATACACTATCCTTTGAATCTTCAAGCGTAAGAGAGATCTGGCATGGCTGAACATATGTATGAGTGATCACTGGTGCCTCAATGCAAGTAATCCAGCTGTCATTAATTCGAATGTGACAGCTCAAATAACTGTCCTTGGGAAATTGTGTACATTTCTCCTATGGCTTTTTTGTGTGTCTTTAAATAATCTTATTCTTGCCCTTTTGCCTCTGGGATAGCTACATAGGTCTCTCTGAAGGGTTGGGATTTTTCCTGTACTTACTTTTTATTTGTTTGCTTGTTTGTTCTGAGAAAAAAAGAGTCAGAGCTCTGTGGTAATAACAAAAGACTTGCAAAAAAAGTTAAATAGAGCTGAATTAAAACTTACATTCCATCCTTAGATTGTCTCCTAAGAATTTGGTGTAGGAAAACAGTGGATTTGCATTCATTGTTCATACTTAATTGTATTAAGCAGTGACCGAGAGTAGATCCCAGCTCACTACTAAATTCTGGCATGTTTTGCTGAAAGACCTGATGACTAAGCTGCAGTATGGCTTCTAGTGAGATACATCTCTCCAAAAGGTTAGTCTCTCTTGCTGCAAAATTACCTTTTTACAGAAACAGAGGTACTAGTAAATGAAAATGTTTCAAGAAAGTCTATGAGTAGCCCTTTTTGCTCTGGAGGGTTGTGCTGATGTTACATTATATGCGTTTGAGATGTACTTCCACTACCCTTTCAAGATTAAAGTACAAAATATTCACAGATTTTAGAAAACTAACCACAGGGACATTGAAAAGAAGGGAAATCAGATTTTTCTTTGTCACAAAACCTTGAGAGAAAAATAGCAATAATAGGAGACGTAAGAAGATAAAGAGAGAAGAGTAGTGATGTCAAATTGTCCTTTGCGTGTATGTTCCTAATTGACTATACATATAACTGATTGTTTGCCTAGAACAAGGCAAAATCTGCTAACAAAATCTACTGAACAAACAACAGCTGTTTAACTTTTAGAATCCATTTATTCTATGCTAACACTGGTTTTTAAAGGTAACTGCATTCAGAATAGCATGAACAGAGGTCATTCTTCAAGCCAGAGGAAATCATGCTGTGACAGCTGTACATAAATAAGCAGATTTTATTTTAAAGTGTGGAAAACAAACACTGAAAAATAAGCCCTTGAAAAACTGTCAACATTTAGGCGTGATTTATCGCAGGTAAACTTGCCAGTGTTATGCCAGGCTTAAAGCACTTTTTTATGGGTTGAGTCATGCATCCACACCTTTTGAAAATCCAGGTAGCTCAATTTGTCCTGGGATAACTCATAGTGGGTTCCTTACAAGCTAATTATTAGACACAGTCAGTGCAAAATATTACAAAATTTAATATTCTGGACAAGGATGTAGCCTCAAATGAGCATTGAGGGAGATTATTCAGGCACAAATATATAATGTGAGCAAGACTCTATGTGCCATATCAAGCAGTGGTGGGATATGGGATGGAAGCCAGCTCTCACATTGCTTCACTCAGTAAAATCAATCAGCCATTCAAAATTAATGTAAAAGAATGAAGTTATGACAATGGTAAGAGAGGTCGTGAAAGAAATGAAACTGATCTACTTAATATTTACTTAGTATTTTAGGTTTATTACTATGTGTTTAAATACTAACTGAGCTTTGCAAAAGCAGTGTAAAGAAGATAAAATAAAGTTTGCCCACATTTTCTACCATATCCCACAGAATCTGGTAAAGTCTTCATTTCTCTAAAACTAAAAATCAAGCTACCCACTTGTGGATATAGAACAAATTTAACAATCTGCCAAACTCACCATACTATTGCACTTTTATCAAACTTTTATCAAATTTTATTATTCCGTCAATAAGACCCTGAATTTTAGGAGAGCAAAGCTTCAGTTCTTCATGGAATTGGTGGAAGAGACTCCCTGTGAAATTGCCCTCAGGGATACAGGAGCAGAACAAAGACGGCAACTAATGTTTTTCTTGAGACTAAAATGCTTTGGGTTACCATGTAAGAAATGAGGCAACAAGGACAGGATAGACACATGGCTGAGTGAGGACCTCCTAGACAGAATAAAGTGTAAGAGGGACATGCACAGGCAGTGGGTCCAGGTACATGCACCCCCAAAAGAGAAGGCTGATGTACTCTTTTTCCTTATATTTCACAGGCTGTCGTTCTTCTTGCATTTCTCAAGTCCCTGAACCTCAAGACAGGGACTGGATGAACAAGTCCCATCTTAAGAGAAGGTCGAGTTAGAGACCACCTAAGGAATCTGAATATATACATGTTTATGAGAAGAAAAATTGCATCCCAGGGTCCTGAGGAAACCAGAAAATATAATAACTAAGCTACTCCCCACTGTATTTGAAAAGTCATGGCAGAGAGGTGAAGCACCCAGTGACTGAAGAAAAGAGAATAATGCTGCCATTTCTAAAAAGGGTGAAAAGGAGGAATAGTGGGGAATACTGACCAGTCATCCTCACTTTATTACCCAGTGAGATATGGAATGGATACTCCTGTAAGTGATGTTGAAGTGAATGGAATACAGGGAGGTGATTAGAGACAGCAATCATGGCTTCACCAAGGGCAAAATGTGCTGGACTGCTCCAGTGGCCTTTAATAATGGAGGAACTATGTAAGTGGACGAGAGAATAGATATTGATGTCTCTACCTGAGCTACCCTAAGTCCTTTGATACGACCCTTCACAATATTCTCTAAATAGGAGAGACAAAGAAAGGCCTTTTTATGAAGGCCTGTTGTGGCAGGACAAGGGACAATTGTTTTAAACTATAAGAGCATAGGTATGGATTGGGCATAAGGAAGAACTTTACTGTAAGAATGATGAGGCACTGGAAGTAGTTGCCCAGAGAAGCAGTGGATGCCGCATCCCTGGAAGTGTTCAAGGCCAGGCTGGATGGGGCTCTGAGCAACCTGGTCTAGTGGAAGATGTCCCTGCCCATGGTGAAGGAATTGGAACTAGAAGGTGTTTAAATGTCCTGTCCAACACAAAACACTCTGTGATTCTGTGGTCTCATGATTCTATTATTTGATTACTTGAAGACTTAGTTGACATATTTTCATTACTCCTCATTAACCCAGGATTTACTTGTCCTTTAGAGAGCAAAAGAGACACTTGGAATTATGCCAGGAAGGAGAGATTACAAACTCTGCCGCTCTTCCAGAATGAAGGAGACAGGATCCCACCAACATGGAATGTTTGAAGATGATGTGCAAATTGCTCTTTCTTGAAAAGACAGCAACTAATTCAGATATCCACTTTCACTCTGACATCTAACAGAGGAGTACATGCATTGCTTGTGGTCTCTGAAGAAAGATATCCAACCATTTTTTTTTCAGACAGATTTAATTCTCCTCTCTATGCAAAGCCTTAGAAATGCATTTAAATCTTAAAACAGCAACACATCTGTCTCTTGTCATGTATTTACTCTTTTTCCAGTTTACTTCTTTTATATCTTATTGATATTTACATGCCGAAAGATTCCCTCTGGAAGTACCTCCAACCAGGTCAAGAAAACAGCAGGAAAAAGTGCTGAGATCTGGCACATGTCCTTTAGGTTTATGTTTAGATATTTGCAGAGGTCGTTGTCTCTTAAACAATGATCACCTATGGAGAAGGACAGCAAGCCACTGAGTGAATTTGGAATATATCAGGGATATGAAGTCCAACAGCATGCCACCAAAACTAAATTTCTTCTGGCTTATATGAAGAAAGCTGAGCAAGATATGTGAGCCTATGTGAGATTCCCTCATGCAGGATATGCTTATTTCTCTGGTCAGTGGACTCAGCTTTCCAGAAATGGAATCCTTTCTTTTGATCCCACGACAGAGCAGATACAAGACAAAATTTTTACCTTGGTACATTATTCTGCTGAAATAATTGAACGTAGGATTGCTAGAGCCAACTAGGTTGTTTTTCATCCGATTTCTAACATTACGGCAGATGCAGTCATTCATATTATGTATCTAGATTCCTCTAATATGTAAACAAATAGGTTTAACACCATCCTCCAATCCTTTTTTGTCTCAAATGTAAACTTAAACCTGATTATAAACTGCCTATTTTCATGTGGAAACACTGGCCTAAATATTAGCAAAAATGCAGTTTGTTCTTTTAACGCCTGTCATGGTCAAAGATGCAGGATAGTTTTTCAAAAATTCAGGGTTTGTGTTTTTCTTATTTGTTGTGTTTGTTTTATTTTAGTGCAATAAAATCAAGATATCTGTCCCTTGTGAGATACCTATCCTTGTCTAGTAGATTTCAATATTTTCCCCTTTGTTTTTTTCTAGTCCTCTTGAAAATAGCAAGGTTTCTTTTTTTGTAAAATTTTCTACCAACCTGCATTCTGATAGTTCATAAATCAAAAATTATATGCGATACATTCATTGGCTTATAAAAGATCTGCTGTATTCTATGAGAATAATCACATGGCAATGAAGACTTGTAACATCTCTCCAAATGTAATTAGCATTTGAAGTACCACATTATTCCAATTGCTTGAATTACCTTTGGCATTTGTTGCAAATTCCTGAAAGTGAATGAATGGCGCAAATGTCAGGATGTTTCAGCAGTGCTTTTATATGAAAATACTCTGTGCCTTCGTAGCAGGTGTTAGTATAAATACTTGTCCTAGATTCCTCAGTCTGTGTCAAAAATGGTATTTGCTTTCATTCCGATAAAAACACATCTCCAGTCAATCTCATGCAGGAGAGCTTTAAAGACTTCCATCATGGCAGCTGCTTGTTATGGACATAGAGTTCAATCAGGAATAAAAATTGTGCAAATAATAGGTAGATTGCTGATGACAGGCTATAATTGCCTGAGCCATCAGAATTACTAGCAGCAATTCTTGTAACTTTGTCTCTGTTTCACAAGTTGGTGAGAAATACTTGATGTACTCTTATTCAATCACTTCCATAAGATGATCTTCCATAAGATCATCTTATTGATCTTCCATAAGATTCATAAATTGTTTTAGAAGAAACCTAGATGCCGCCAAGTCAATCCTCTTTTGCAGATTGTATAATGTTTCTATTGATGTACTGGAAAGTGCAATGAGGGATGGGTCTGAGATGGTTCTGGATCGCTCTGGATGTAGCAGGTACAGTGATACTTATTCAGATGCCCCACAGAAAACAGTAGAGGAGACAGAGCAAAGACAATAGGCATGAATGCTAAGTTAAAAGAATGGTGCAAGTTGATCAGTAGAAGAAATATTTGTGCTTAAGAAGGTTGTTTGGATCTTACAGAAGCAACTAATAGGGAGAAAAAAAATGCATGTGGATGAATGCTGCTACTATACTATTTTTCTTACATGCAGGAACTGATAGTAACGTAGAGGTTCAGTAAAACACTTAGGTAGCATCGGTGTCTGTCTTCTGACCAAAGTATGGTATGGCTGAAGCTTCTCTGTGCTCAAGCGATGCTATAGTGATTATATGCAGGTAGGAGGTCACTTGGAAAGTTGTTTTACACTGAAAATGACAACTTGTATTTCTGATACAGAAACTTTTGTCATGATCCCTTAATTAAAGAAAAGAAGGAAAGGAAGGAAAAAGAAAGAAAGGAAAGGAAGGGAAGGAAGGGAAGGAAGGGAAGAAAGGGAGGAAGGGAGGAAGGGAGGAAGGGAGGAAGGGAGGAAGGGAGGAAGGAAGGAAGGAAGGAAGGAAGGAAGGAAGGAAGGAAGGAAGGAAGGAAGGAAGGAAGGAAGGAACACCATCCTTTTGAGAAGATACCACCAGCCTCTTTATCCTTTAGTGTATGTATGGGTCTTTCACCCTTATTCTAGCACATCAGCCTTGGAAAAGTTCAAGACGCCTGTCTTCATTTCCTCCTTTCCTTGAGCTCTAATGTTTCCTATAGCTCAAATTTAGAGAATTTCATGTTCAACATGAACATGTTACAGCTCACTCTTTCAGTTAAGGTTTTTTAGGACATCTATCTGTTTTCCCACATGGAGCTCAGGAGGCTAACCCTGAACCTCCGTTTTTAATTCTTCTAAGTGTAGTGCTGTACTGAATTGATAGGTCTTGTTCTAAAGGTGTGATATTGCCTTTGTACAAGTTATAGTCAGCCAATCTTCCTTTACTTGAACTTTCCTTCACACCACAGATATAATCACAGTTTCAGGACAGAATACATTAGTTCTATTAAACCACAGTTTCTAGTAATGGGCCTTTTGTTTGGGGTGTTAGAGGGACAGAACACTAACACAGTCTGTCTCGTTGTAAACTTTATACTATAGATCATAAAACAGAGTAGCTACATTTCTGTTAAAATCTGTTAACAGTAGGGGTAGGGTTGCATAATTCAGACATCCTCCCATTAAACTCTTCATTTAAACCATAGTGGAGAGGTCTGTGGGAAATAACAGTGTGGAAGATTATTCTAGTCATAAATGTCAATTGGTGTGACTATTTACTATAGCCTTCATGTAAGAAATGAAAGAGAAGTGCAAGAGAAATGTTGCCCTTGGTATACAAAGTGCAGGCTGCACTGAGTAAGAAAGCAAATGCTAATTTTTTGAAGTAGCCTTCCTACTGACGAAATTGCTCACTGGTTTCTAAAAACAAAACCCAAAAACCACAACAAACCCAAAAAAGCCGAAGCCAGATGAAATAGTATGAGAACTGAGAAATGCTTTAAAATTTCCTCAATTATTGTGAAAATATATTTGAAGACTTCTAAATGGTCCCTAATGACTTGTTAGTCATTTTTGCACTAGAGTTCTGGAAGAGAAAAATTCCAGAATAACTTGGGTCTAGGCTTTTTCTTTTATTATAACACATTTTCCTCAAGGTGAAATAAATAGTTCTGTCCATACATTACAAGGATTTTAAGTAAGCCTGGTCTCACTCCCTTAAAACCCAAAAGCATTTTGCCTGCCATATTGGAAATCAGACTTATTTCTGCCTGCAAGCTTTCCTTGGTAAAGATTCATACAAAAGAGAAAGAGTTTTTGAAAGTGCTTACGACACTATGAATACAAATGACTAGCGATGATTTTGCAGATAACTCTCCAGTTATCTTTGTCTTCCATGTCTTTGTGTGCCAGACTGTACTAATGCTGACAGTATTAGCTTCTATTTATTTTGGAAAAACGTTGTTGTATTTGCTTTTATGAAATTAAAAGTTGTTATAAATGTCTCATTTCAATAGCATTGTGTGCCGGTTTGGCCAAAATCTAGTAATATAGCCCCTGAGAGAAAACCAGGTTGCAACCACCCTTCCCCCCCACAGGGTTCGGGGAAAAAAAAAAAATTTTCCTCGAAGGAAAGTGAAAGAGATAAAAACTATTTATTCTAACAAACACACAGGAAAAGGATAATGATGCTGAATAATGAATTAAAACCCTCACTATAGAGAGAAACCTGGGAAGATTTCAGAGTCCTTCTGTAGGTGTGGTCTCTCTCCTCCTCGGAGCTGGTCGGTGAGGGCGTGGGCCCACCCCGGGGCCTCGGGGAGAAAATTCTCCTGATGTGTTCTGATGTTGTTGAAACAGTTCAGAAGAGAAGAAGGGAAAAAAAACCCCAAAGTCCCAGGAAACAAAATTCAGCTCTCCGTCTCACGTCAAGAGGGAAAAAAACCAGCTGGCTGAAGAAAAAGCAAGCAGGGTGCTCCCTTTGTGCCATCTGCAGCCAGACAACACTGAGGAGTGTAATCTCTGTGTCCTTGAGAAGCTGCTTCGGAAAGTTTGTCTGGGTTTTTTTCAAGCTCAGTTTAAAGGCACAGAAAAGGCACAATATTACTTTTTGGGCATAGAGCATGATAGGGGATACACAAGATAGAGTCACCCCAAGACACATTGCTACTCCATGGAAGTTACTTCTGTAGCATGGTAAGCCTTCTCTTGTTAAAAAGAAGTGGAATATCTCATATTTGTTCATATGTCATAGACTGGTCCATTCATAATGTAATTTGAAGACTCTTTTACCTAACTAATTAAATTGTGATGTTGTGGATACGCCATCCCTGGAAGAATTCAAGGCTCAGTGGGGCTTTGAGCCACCTAGTACAGTGAAAGTAATGCCTGCCCTTGGCAGGGGGATTGGAACTAAATGGTCTTTAATGTTTTTCCCAATCCAAACATTCAGTGATTCTATCATTCTATTATAAATAGCATTAATAGACTAATAAGCCTGCAGGATAAATGGCCAGGTTTCCCTAAGGTTCAGAAGGAGTGGGAATGCGACTGAGGCCAGCTCTGACTCCTGTGAGTATCCACAAGGTTTGCTACACTTAGCTGCAATAAACTGCCCTGAAAGCACACATTTCTGAGGCAAGGGGACTCAATATTACAGGCCTTGGATCCAACTTGTAAGGTTAACAACTTACCTAAAATGCACATGCCCAACCTCACTCAGCTTTTGCTATGTCTCCATAAGTATAACCCACAGTGGAGAATTTAATTCCGGAATCCTATTTAAAAATTCTGTGTGAATCTATGTGGTCATATTGTTGTTCTGCATTGAATTTGAATTATAATTTTTAACTTCTCTGGAAATCAGGTGGGCAGATTTCTCAAGCATATATCTGATATCACGGGGATGATCACAGTCAACAGAAAGAAAATCCATCAGGTTCCAGATATATTTTTAAACTATTCTTTTAATATTTTTTTTATTTTTAATTGAAATATTGAGCAGATAATCCTGATGTTATACATACCTTACAGACACAACTCTTCAGTACACACAGCTGTCAGTACAGCCTATTTGACACAAGCTAGTATAAAGATAACAAAATCATTAACAGGTACAGTAATTTCTCAGTAAAATCTTAATGTCTTGGTTATGAAACCTTTAGTCTTGCAGAATCATGAAGTGAAACAGAGCCCAGAAAGCCACCTGTTCCATCACACTGCCACAGAGTGGGGGTCATGGTATTTTAAATGAATACTCTTTCTTTTAAGTACTTCTGAAGATTATAAACAATACAGTGTCATAAGTAAATTGTGTTCAAATATTATTTTTTAATGCTTTAAAGTTCACAAACCCCTAAATCCAATAAAGAAAACTGGAGTGATTTAGGATAATCCTCACCAGATAAAAGCTGGCATAAGTCCACTGATCTTAACAGATGTACATCACAATCTATCAGAGGATGCTTTGATCTGCCATAGACAAAGAAAGGAAAACAAATATTAAATCTGAATTCTTGCAAGCAGCAGTTGACAGAGGCCCAGACAAATGAAAATATAACTTTCTTCTCTTTGTATTGGGTTCTTGTCACTGAAGGGGAAACAAAGAAATAGCATTCTATTCCTTGAATAAATAGTCTTATCCAGAATTGTGCAGAACAGCAGCATCCAGACAACCTGCTGGGGAGCCTTGTGGTGCATCCCAAGGCTCCCCTGTGATCACCTAGCCTGGAGACCTGTCTGCAGTGCCACAGTTCCCAGTGGTGGATATTCTTAAAACGAGGATAATGTATGGAAAGTTGTGTGCACAGCTGAGTCCCTAGATCAAAAATCAGGGAGCAATTTCAGACTGTTTCAGACTGTGTGGATTGTTGAAGAAGCATACAGCAAAGAAAAGTTAGGATTAGATAAAAGGTTTAATTATGTGATGAAATCCCTAGAAAAATGTCATAAAAGGTGATAAATCTCAAAATCATATGACTTTTCAAGACATAGAAGAGTGTTCTTCTGGTGTAGGAATTCAGAGCCTTGACAACCTTAAAAGAAGAAAAACTGGAATAATTTCTTGGTTGCAAGTGACAGGGACAGAAATGGACAGTAGCTTTTATTAGGCGAAAGAAATGAGCTACAGCAAATCTTCATCTCCCTTCTACCTTAGCCAGAACTTGTTCTGAAGGCTCTGAAGAGTGTCCCTATTAGCTAAAGTATGAAAGCAACATTAGCGATAAATACCACTGCACAAAAAAGACCTCAACTTCCAATTTAATTTGCATGGCTAGAAATTATTAAATTTTTATCTAATATCTTTCTGTTTTTTGAGGGGGAGGAAGAGAGCAGAAGGCAAGTTTGCTAGAAAAGAGAAGAATTCAAAATTAGACTAAATTGTTGAAATGAACATGGACAAAAGTTTCTTTGACTGATTAGATTCACTGGACATTTAAGAAAAGTACTCTGCCTTGATTAAAGCAGTATATTTAATGTACAGGACTAGAATTCAAATGAGTTAGGAATATGAACTATGTGACCTGACAACTATGTTTCTGCTTTTGAGGCTCTGCCATTTTCAGAGAAATAAACAGCTCTATTAGTCAAGAAATCACTCCTCCTCTGCAGGGCTTTATTGGATAAATAACTGCACAAAAGCTTTTATAGTTTTGTAGTGATTTTCATTTCACAGCACTTGTGCTGGAGTGTGTATATTTATTAGGGACCTTGGACATTTGTTTTTGAAAGGCATATTCTTATCTTCTGCTACCTACATCTAGCGATGATCAGAATATCAGAATATCACCTTCCTTCAAAAGAAGTGATTTAGGAAGAAACAATTTTTTGGTAAATTTCCATGGCTGTAATACAAATTAACTCATTATTAATTAACTTCTTTTGCTTAAGAGTATACCAACATGCAATATTAAAATGTGTTCCATTTATTTCAATTTTACTTTTTTAAACATCTCAGAGGGTGGAAGAATACTGCTCTATTGTATATTGGAGTAGAACTGCAGCATGGGAGCCTAAACATTATATATATTACTAGATACATGTTTTCTTTTTTTTTTTCAGTCATAGGAGATAGCAAATGTGGAACTTGAGGCAGCCTTTTCACACATTTTTGACCTCAGCTAGGACATAGTGAATATCACATTCCATGTTTCTAAATGCAGGCTATCTGAATTTGTTTAATAATAATCCAGGAGACAAGGATCCTGTGTTTACCTTTAATGCTTGATAGAGTGGGTTCCTGCTCCTGATCCAGGTGGGAGGGTTACTGTTACATTTAGCCTCCACTTAAGCGAAGGGAGTTTAGCTGAAATTAGTGCATGCTAATTGTGCAATCAACAATAGTGATTTTCACAAATTTCTGAAAAACATTTAGATATATCTAGAAAATTCAGAGATTTTAGATTAGATTAGATTCCCAAAGATGCCCTATGCTGATACTGGTACCACTACAGTGCTTATACAAATCCTGGTTTTGCTTTCTCAGTTAAAAGTGAGGGAAGAGGGTTACCTGATTTACAGTGTGCCAGGTTTTCCAGGGAAAGCTGATAAGAAAGCTATATTTTGTTCCTACCTCTGTGAGTGCTCATAGCTTGTTTCTAGGTGTGGTTAGGCATGCTGCCTCAAATCAACAGGATTTTTTCATAGCTACTTATACCAGTGATGAATCTAATAGCTTAGATATTATAATAGCATGCAATTACCAGCTCAGGAGACTTTAGCAGGTCAGAAGCAACAGTGATGTCACTGGTCTGTGTGTCTGATATGTGTGCTGTGGGCTTCCTATTGATGCAAGGCAGAAGAAAACATGAGGATGAGATTAAAACTGACACTGGCATAGTGTCTTGGTTTAAAAGACAAGTGTCTACTAAGGAAGGCAGGAGCCTCCC
The DNA here is from genome assembly GCA_013397725.1 of Rhagologus leucostigma. Lineage (NCBI taxonomy): Eukaryota > Metazoa > Chordata > Aves > Passeriformes > Rhagologus > Rhagologus leucostigma. The sequence continues at coordinate 77,019 of VZTD01003906.1, read as the reverse complement.
TTTGGAACGGAAAATGCAACCCTCTTCCCTCCGAATTATTATAAATTTGAAATTGAGGGGCTTTCAGGCCCATATGAGGAATAGGAATAAGAATTCTTTTACTAATATATATATATATATAACTAAGCAATAATACAGAAACACTGGTTTAACCTGACAGAGTCAGGGTACAACCTGACACCCTGCCGGGCAGGGTGGTGGTAGCAGTCCGGTTAGGTGATAGCTGCAGTTGCCTTTGAAGTGGTTCTGTTGAAGTGGTGATCTTGTAGAAAAAGTCTGGTCCGCCTCACAAAGTCCAGTGGTGGTTGTGTAGCTCTTGTCCTCTGGGAATCCAGTGGAAAAGGCTGCTTGTGCTGTTCCAAACCCCAGACTACATCCAGGTGGGAATGCTTGGCTCCTTCCCCCTGGGCGGAGCATCTCACAATGGGATGGTGAGTCACGAGGTAAGGTATTGATGGGCCCATTAACAGCAGACAGTCCAGGACAAGTTATCTATGAGTCATGAGGCAAGGCATTGTTGGGCCCATAAACAGAAGATAGTCCGGAGGGAGGAGGCAGGGAACATTGCTACACCTGGTTTCAACTCATGAGGATGGTAATAGAATACACTGTAACCCAGGACACATAGTAATGTGATTCTTCATGCTTTGGAAATTTATAGTGCAACTTAGCAAACACTCTGTTAACAGCAGTTTAAAGGGCAGTGTATTCTCAAATTTAATGATACAATCACAAGGTTATTTGCCTTGGAGTATATAAATACCTAGTAGTTCTTCTCATATAGGATTTTGGTTCAATTAACAGATTAGGCAGCAGTTCAGTAATTAGATTACATAATTTACTACATGGGACTTTCAGTTATGTAAAAATTTAATTTAGTTTTATTTCCTACTTATCTAAGACACTTTTGTTGTGGGAACATGGCTTTAATAATCTAGAGATGTGTCTTCTGTTGCAAACATTTTTTAGGTAATTATGTCTCTGTTACATTGATGGCATACTTGTGAAAACCAAATGCACATCAGACTCTCTTTGTCTCTGTGATTATGTGCTAAATTCAACCTTGTCATTGAAACTACTTTGTGAAGGTTAATACTGAAGAGCAAATTAATTGTTCAAATGGGTTTTCTCTTGGAGAAGCACAGGCCTTGATGGCAACCAAGCTAGAGCTTTTGGCCAAAATGAGAAAGCTTGCCCTCAAGAGCATTGCAAATATCTCCCCACTGAGTAATCAAGCATCTTTCTTCCTTTTTGGAAACTGTCAGAGAGACTCATACTAGCACATTGCTTCCAGGGACCAGGCTTAACCACACGCTGTTAGGAACAAAGCACAGATCACTCAAAAGGAAAGAAAGGAGGGGAAGTAAAGAACACCAAACAGAGAATGGAAGTGAACTTTTGATAAGAGGAGTGGGAAATATGTGGATGCAAATCACAAAAGACAACTGAAGTTTTGATAAAAGGAATGAGAAATAGGTAGGAGTGATAACAGGACAGAGATGAAATGGAGAATTCATTGTCAGCTGGTAGGCATGTCATGAGTTTATTCTCAAGGTTGTGAAGTTGGTGCTGTTTTGTTTTTCTCCACCCCATGCACATAAATGTGTAAAACTGTAGTGCGGTGTCTCTGATGTGGCTGATGATGCACTGCAGAGTTGTGTCACCCCAGGAGGAGGTTGAGGAAAAGATGTCACTGACAGCCTTTGGGAGATGTGGCCAGGGTGGTGACCCTGCCTAGTCACAGGGGACAGGGGCAAGGCAAGGCACTGCAAGCTTGGATCCTAACCTGGGCATTTGGACTTGCAGAACTGCTTCCAGAAGAGGAGAAAAATGTTCTGGGGAGATGACACACATTTTTATCTCTTTGTTTCTCTTTTCCCTTCATCTCAACCTGTTACAAAATAAATTACCTAAGATAAGAAAGCATCCTAAAACCCATTCTTTTAAGTGCAATGGATGTGTGAAAACTAGTTTTTTCGTGGTTTAGATCCTGGATGGGACAATGTCGGTATATTGAGGGTCTTCCAGAATAACTGTTATTTCTTCTGTTGGACATAGAAAATCAGGTGGACAAGATTTTCCATGGAGAAGTTTCTGATGCTCTGCATCTCACTGTATATCTGTGTTTGTGGGTGGGTTGTGTGTGTGGGGGGGGTGTGTGTGAATAAGCTTTACCTAAAGAAAAGCTCAAAAAAACCCTATATGGCTGTCTCAGTCATGTCAGGGTTGAAGGCTTTTCCTAACAACCTGCAATTTTGAATGCAGACAGGTGTAGCAAGCAAAATATACGTTCAGAGAATAAATCGTATTCCTATGTGTAGATGGAGCACTAACTCTAAAACTAGCTAGGAGGCCAACAAAATATGTAGATTTCACAATCTATAGTAGATTTCACCATCTCAAAAAAGAGATATTTTGTTAAAACACATCATAAAAATCTATCTGCAGGCTTCATAAATTGGCATCAAAAAACTTCCTTTTGGTCAAAAAACGTATGTAACTGTCCTCCCTAATAATGCACGTTTGCCTAGGCAACAGTGCAACCATGTATTGCTGAGGATTTTTGTTTTACATTACCCACTGTTTGGGGCAGAGGAAGTTTTTGCCATTACAGCAGAGAAAAGGAAGAGGATTTGCTTTGAATATAGGCAGAGCTATAGTAAAAACATTATTTGACATCTTTACTCTTTTGTAGCCCATGGAGTCATCTTTAAGCTTTTTTTTTCTTTTCGTTGCATTTCGTGATATGTTAGAGAACTAACCGCTTAGTGCTCATAGAGTATCAGGAATCTGTTACTTTAAACAGAAGAGGAGGAACAAAATCTCATGGAGAAAGAGACAGAAAACTACGGAAATGAGAGGTCAAATGGCTTTCCAAAGGTCATGCAGCTTCTAATACTACTGGTAGCATCTGTATTTCTTGTATTTTTTAAATCTCACAATAATATCTTTGTCCCAGGGCGTCTTACTCGCTCTTTTGCTATTTTTCAGAGATTTGTTATTTGCCTTTAGAGTTCCATGTCAGGCAAATCTAGCATCTTCATTTTCTAGCCTTGTGTTCGGTTCTGTCCTGTCCGAACTGATTCAGCCATGCCTTGATATTACAGCTATGGATGAAACTGCTAAATTAATCTTACAGTTACCCCTTCATTTTAATAATAATATTAATAGTAATAGTAGTAATACTAACACTAATAATAATAGGAAAAATTTGTTCGAAAAATTGAATTAAATTAAACATTCCTTGGCTAGGAATAAATTAGGTCATCAGCTCTCACTTGTGAAAAAGATTTAAGGGGAATACAGTTGGACATTATACTGGTTATAGATACAACGTGTTTTCATTAAAAATAAAGTGCTGTAACATCAGAAATAAGACTGATATTTTCTTTTTTTGACCTAGAATATTTCTAATTGTCTGCTTACAGGACAGTATTTGGCTCAGGCTCCAGCTACTTTCTCTTTCCCTGGGATGATGTAAGAACCGTATCTATTCCCATATCCGTATTTAAAATGAATCATTTTCTGAGTAAGGTGAACTTTTACAGAGGAAGCAGAAAGCCCATGCCATCATAGCTGAACAAAAATGTTTTAGCAGGAGGCCAGTAGTACAAAAGAAAAGTCTCCCCAGAGGTTTTTGCTTTATTCACAGCTAGAATGACCTAAAAATAACATACTGCTGCATAGAATAACAGCTATATTATTCCCCTTGCAGTGTTACCAGCACTTCAAGATGAATTAAATAAGCCATTCTAAATTTAGTTTTCTGAATCTCATCGTTCCTTCTTCTCTGACTTCTGCCTTATAATTTACTTTTATTTTTTTCTGTTTAATTAAGGAAATACTATTTAAATCCCCACATGTCTGTCTTGATAACAACATATACTTGAAAAGGCACTTTTTGATGCACACCCTCTCCCGTAGTTCTGTTTCCAGAAATTCACAAGGTTTGTCTAGGATCCAGATAGAATCTCAGTACTTTCCTAATTTCTGACCAGTAGCTGGAGAGAGTAGCATAGCGGTTAATTATAGTATAAAGCAGGATTTTCTGACTGGATATATTTTTTCCTATTTTGATTAATAGGATTCACTTACTTAAAAGAACACAGCATGGTACACCTATCTGTTAAAGAGCAAAATTATTTTATAGTAAATTAATGTCACATAGATTTTTGTGCTAGGTAATTATTTTTAACACCTTATTTACTGCTACAATGCTAATGGTAGGTAAAAAGAAGGATGTGTATGTTAATTAATATTCACTGGATTTTTTTTTTATGATGTATCCTCTCATTTCCAATTTGCATTGTATAATGCTCATCAGTCAGTGCCAAGAACATCACATGTATCAGAAGCATCTTCTGGAACATCAGAGGCCGGATTCAGCTGCTGTACAGTGTATGCGGAGTAGTCATCTTCTGCTAGGAAATAATAAAACTGTGTCATTTGGTTGCAATTACATCCTCACTCATGCTAAGGTGTTGGCTTTACAGGGTTCTTACAAACACATGTAACTAATAATTTTTGTGGGTTTTTTTTTTCAGGAGACCAGAGTTGAGAAGCAATAAATAAGAGCTCAGGTCTCTGCAGTACACACAGCTTTGCAATGTTCTTTGTGCATGTGCACATATGTCCTCTACAAAAAGTTTCTAAGAGGTTAAAAAAAAACCCTGAAGAGGAAGAGTATAAACTTTTCCTTAAGATAACAAAAAAACCCTTATCATTTTCTGTCAAAATGCAAACCATGCTTCTACAGAAGTAACAGATGCAGTTGTGGGCAAGACTGGTGGAGAAAGTGTAGAACTTTCTCAGTTTCTGTACAGTGATCTCTGAACAAGTTCCCAAAAATAAGAAAATGTTTGAACTTGGAGGGCATGGTGCATCTATAGCTCTTTGGGTACTATGGACTTCGTCAAAGTACTACAGATTATATCAACTCACTATTCCTTTAAATTACTTCCTTTCCTATTTCCAGTGTTCCAGACTGCTTCTATTTGGATAGTGGGAGGAAACATCATGACGCTGGCCCCCAAAATCAGCTCTGCTTCTTGCACCAGAGTGAAGCACCTATTGCTAGAGAAAAAAACCCCACACTGCAATAACTAATAATGTCAGTGTTTAAATAATCATCTCTAAGCATGTACATTAATTCCTCATGGACATAAATGACGTCTATTGCCCCATTTACTGCTAATGTTTCACATTCTTTATTTGGTCTTATTTCCAATCCAGACTGCTGCAATTTGGGGGGAAAGAGGAGGAGGAGAGAATGAAGATGAGACTGGAACACTAATTTCTTATAAAAAGTATGTCTAGCCTGTATTAATTGTATCAAAACCCGGGCTATTACAAGGCTGAAACACGAGCTGAGCCAGTGTATGGCTGAGATGCCATTAAGCATGATGTTTATAGGACTGCCTGGAGCTGAGATTAATCTCTGACTTGATACTCTTGTGAGTTAAAAAGAAAGGGAAGAGGGGGTTTGTACTCAGTTACAGCAAATCAAACTGATCAGCTTTTTCCTCAAGTGCTACATTTGCAGAAGTTTCCCAGAACCAGCTCATTGCACTGGTGTACGTGGAAATGAGGGTAGTATTGAATGAGTTTTCAGAGGCAGACGTGAAGTCTTGTGAAATTACTTCTAACAACTCCACTCCAGTTTACGTCAATGCATTACTCTGTGTTATTACTCCAGACAGAGCTGTAATTTTTCTTTGTTGAAATGAGAATCCACTATCACCTTCATCATATTCCTGCTACTTATTTAACTTACTGCACTTCCAGTGTTCCCATGGCTTGTTGAGCAATGAAAAAGGATTTTGGGCCTTGGGGTGATTGGCTGAAGGATCAGGATCACAGATAGTGTTTTCTTCATGGCTTTCAACAGCAGCAAAAATATTGAAGGAATGGGCAGACCCAATAGATTAACATTCTACTCGAATGCTGGTGTCACTGGCAGAATTTTGGGGTTTTTTGATCACGGGATGATCTATACAATGCCAGGCCTGCTGACACCTGATGGAATGCACCTTTCTCAGATGGGAAAAAGATTTTTGAAAAGGAGTTAGAAGGACTTATCAACAGAACTTTAGACTGGAACCGGGAAATGAAAAAGATCAGACTTGCCGCTAATAAATAGTGGGGAGGGACATGAAGGTTTGAGGGACTACGTGTTAGTGAGATCCTTCAGTCTTCTCCATGGGATGTTGGCTGTAATGAGATGCAGTTGAATTGTTTCTACACCCACACTTGCAGCATGAGTCCCTGAGATACAGCAGTGTCATCCCTGGTGGGATGACTCCTCTGACTGAAGAGCCTTGTTGGAAGGTTATAGGCTCTTCAGGAGGGATAGGCAGAAGAGGCGGTGGAGGTGATGGTGGCAGGGTGGCATTGTGTGTAGTGGAGGGGCTGGAATGCGTGGAGCTCACACTCGGCAATGGCCCAGTTAAGAGCCTCTGGACAAGGACTAAGAGACAGGCGAACAGTGCAGATATCATCACGAGAGTCTGCTCTGGACCACTGAGCCAGGATGACAGCACAGATGAATTATTTTTTAAGGAACTAAGAGACATCTAATTCAGCCACTCTTGCTCTTATGGGGCAATCCATATTGCCAGATATTAACAGGGAATAACACACAGATGGTACAAACAGGTCCAAAACACCCCTAGAACGCACGTGTTATAACTTAACTGGAAGGATATAGACCTGTTAGAATGAGTCCGGACGAGAGTCATGAAGGTGATTACAGGGATGGAGCACCTTTCATATGAGGAAATGCTTAGAGAATTTGCATTGTTCAGCCTGGAGAAGAGAAGACTCCGGGGAGTCCTGATAGCAGCCTTCTAGTACCCAGTGGGAGCCTACAAGAAAGCTGGTAGAGGAACTTTTTGCGTGGACATGTAGTGATAGGACGGCTTTAAACTGAAAGATAATGGGTTTAAATTAGATATTAGGAAGACGTTCTTTACTTTGAGGGTGATGAGGCACTGCCATAGGTTGGCCAAAGAAGCTGTGGATGTATCATCCATAGAAATGTTCAAGGCCAGGCTGGATGGGTCTTTTGAGCCACCTGGTGAAGTGGAAGGTGTCCCTGCCCATTGCAGGGGGATTGGAATGACATGATCTTTAAGGTGTCTTCCAATCCTAAGCATTGTCTGATTATATGATTCATGGTACAGGTACTAAAGGAGGCAACTATGAAAGGTGCCCTTCTTGGTTTGTTGCTTTTTAACAGAGAGGTTCTAATGAGCAACGTAGTGACTGGTGGCAATCTTGGCCATGGTAACCATGAAGCAATAAAGTTTAAAATCTCTGATGACAGGAGGAAAAGTGCCAGCAAAATTTCAACCCTGGACAAGAGAAAAGGAGAGTGCTCAGGGAACTAATTAGTGAAGCCCCTGAGAAAATGCTTTAGAAGGTGCGGGGGTCCATCAGTGCTGGTCACTTTTTAAGCACCACTTCCCAAGCCCACACGAACAGGCAATTCCAAAATGTTAGAAGTCAAGCAGGTGAGGCAAAAGGCCAGCTTGGCTGAGCAGGCACCTTCCTCTGGAGCCAAGGTGTAAAAAACAAAGTGTATGACCAGTGGAGGAAAGATCATGTGACATGGGAGGCATACAGAGATACTGGTCAACTGTAGGGAGAAAATTTGTGTGTCTAGTCTATCGGAGCTGAAGTGGACCAGAACTGTGGTGGACAGTAAAAAGTGCTTTTTAAGTGTGTAAATAACAGAATAGCAATAGCCAGAAATAACACTGGCCCAGAGACCTGGCTGATGTCATCGTGAGCCCTTTCTTACTGATTTTTGTATGATCTTGGGCATCTGGGAAGGTCCTGGTCAGCTGGAAACTGGCAAACTTCCAACTTCCAGCTCAGGTCATTCTATGATTCACAATTCACTCTCAGGACCCTCCATACAGGTTCAGAATTCTCTCAACCTGAGTGTTACATAGGATGTGGAGAGATACCAAGACTTTTATTCTTCTCCTATTCTCAGATATTCAAACATCCATCCCAGTGTGACTTTAGGACTGCTTTATCAGGATAGACATTTTCCTTGAAGAAGTCCAATGACTAGAAAGAGTATCTGAATACTTAAAAGCTGATTTTCTTACACTGTTCTCACTATTTCTGTATTTTAGTGTGTTATAACCTTGCACAGAACCTGGAGGACATTGCAGAAATATGATGCAAGCTGTGAATCATAGGAATCTTATTGTAGATGCTAGTAAAAGTTGTTTCAGTAAAGTCACATAGACGGCTGTGAGACTGTATTAAATACTGCCCACTCTACTAAACTCTAATGCAGTTAAATATTTCCTGTATTTTGACACATGATTTATAGAGGAACCTGCTATATGATACAGAAACAAAAATTAGAACTCAGCTTTACCATATGTGAAAAGCAAATCTCGCATATCTTAGAAATCATACATCAAAATACAGAAAACACAACAAAAATGTTAAACTTACACATTAAATTAATCACTTGCAAAATGAAAAGAAAACATATTTCTAAAACCACTCAACACAATGCCACTTTCAAAATATAAAGCTGGTGACCAGCAAGAAATTTGGCAGGATGTGTTCGACAATGTCATTCTGCCAGAAATATTCCAGGTTTTGCTTCTCTGTGGCAGACAGTCCCAGAAACCTCTGAGACACTGAGGTCCCGATAGGCAAAAAATGGCTGATGAAGAAGAAGAGAAAACGTATCCTTTTTAAGAACAATCCCAGAAGTATACTGTATAGAAACTGGAATTAAACACAGTTTTTGAAGTTGAACCATAACTGTGTTCAGGGAGACGACTTAGGGATTCAGAGACTTTGCAGCAGATATTTTTTTTATTGAAAACTCGTATATGTTCACTTTAGTTCAAAAGAAACTTCTAAACAGAGAAGAGAAAAATTTGATCCATTTTAAAGTGAAGAAAATAAGCCTCTTTCACAAGCACGTGAATCAGTGAAAATTCAGTGTCTAGAGCTACTTGCTTCTCTTGTCCTCAGCATGTGTTCTCGTGTTCATGCCTTTTATATGTCAGCATTTTCATATCTTGGTGTTTGGTTTGTCATTTAAACTAAGAGAATATTTGTGTTATTTTGCTAACAAAAACATTAAAAAATGGGGTACTCTGAACTTTATGATTACCTCGTAAGATGCATCGATTCTTATCTAGAATGATTAGATCTGGTAGATCCTTTCTTTGTTCTTCCAAAGCTCTGTTTACAATCACAGTGAATTTCTTTGCTGGACAACCAAGATATCTGCAGGTCAAAAAGAGTAACATGAAGTCCTATGAAAAACACAGACAGAAGTCTGAATCTCCTCTCTCTATCATGTTTATAATCAAGAGAGATTTAAGAATGAGCATGAATACATTTTCCCAAGGTACTAATAATGTTTTCTTTTTTCTGCCCTGCCTCCTTGTGCATTATGTGTACCTGATTATGTGCCAGCAGAGTACCTGTGCAGCCTCTGTCATTTTTGTAAGACAATTCTGTATGACAAGTACCAAATGTGTTGCCATAGCTTGTTTAAATTTTAACTTTAAATCCGATATTTAAAAAAAAAAATTCCCTAGATTCATACATAGAACTAAAGGAATAGTTTTTAGTAAGCGCAAGTTTTTAGAAAGGGATGTTGCCTATCGCAGCTCTCAGATGCTCTCAGAATATTTCAAAATGGAGAGACTTGTACAGCACAAAAATCAATGTGCAGGAGAAGAGCAATCAATTCCTGTGGAATGAAATATTTTGCAAGCATCTGCTTGTTCATAAGGCTGCATGCTTTCCATATTGGGTTGGAGTGAGAACAGTGAGCACACAGCCCAAGTACCTGTATATTAATGACACGACCTTTGCTGCCTTTTGAAATGTTATCCTGGAAACACTTAATCAAAGGATTAAAGAAACCACTGGGCCACTTCAAATTGATACCGGACAGTTTATAAGGAGGAGATACTCTAACACTAGCAGCATTGTTAAACGCTTTGCATCTCTCCTTGCAGAGAAACACAGAGAAGATCAGTTCAAGCCTGAGATGAGTTCACAAGTAATGACAGAGAGTGAAATGGATACGTACAGATTAGAGAATTGCTTCCTAAAAGCTTAAATCCACTTAATGCACACAAAGCAAGCTCCCTTGATGAAATTAATCTGTTAGTCTAAGACGTTGCAAGTGAGGAAATAAGCAAAGGAGTAGTTGTCTTTTTCACCTGCTTTGGGGTTTGGTTTAGGGATTTCGAAACTAGAGAAACAAATATCATCATTTTAATTGTTTTAAATAAAAGCAAAACATAACAGTATGAAATAACTTAAGAATGATTTATTTCATTTTGGGGGAGTCCTGTCTACCATAATAAAAACAGGAGGCAAGAAGAGGAAAAAATATCAAAAATAATGAAGAACAATTTCACTTCAAAACCTTCTACACTACTTTGAAAGTGATAAAATACCTGTCAAGTATCTGAACATGCATGAGTATGATGGACTGCAGATCAAAAAAAGCAAATCTGAATTTTCAGAGTTCCTAGTTACTCTATGTAAGTAGCTGTCCACCATCTGTACAGCATCAGCATGGGCCCATTACTTGATGTGCCAGCTGCTGGCCCTTTTATGAGTGGTCATCCTGGTACTCATCATACCAAATGATACAATATGTGAGATCAGGTGTTTATGACATCAGGCTGGTAGTGATGAAGAAGAAGTTTTTGGGGGCAGGATACTCACAGAATGAAAAATTAAGAATCTTAGTGCTAACTTTGCATCAGAAAGGGGCAGATGTTTGGATTCATGGGTGAAGAGGTCTGCTGCAGGCATAGGCCCCATCTCTCACAACAGATTTGCGGCTGGTCTGATAGTCCTCCTGGAGGTGTGATACAGAGCAGAGAGCTAACCAACCCATCCACTTTAAAGGCGTTTGGAGGCACAGGTGAATGAGTCATGAGGGAAAGCACATGTCCCACTAAATGGCCAGATTTTGCATGTGTACATTCATACTTGCTATTACTATGTTCTCATTTTAATGTTATTGTCATGATTGCATTATCAGTGTTTTGTTGTGATGCCTTGATGATCTACCGAAATGGAAGAGGAAATGACTTAGGAATGCTAAGTTGGTCTGTTTCTATCCAGTACTCGATTCACTTACAGATTGTTCTGTCCAGATTCAGAACAGCAGGAAAAAAAAGCAATGTTACAATTATTAATTTTTCAAGACCTGCAACTTACAAAACATAGGTAGTTTTCATCTGAAGCTGTAACGTTACCAGGGGAAATTATAAGAGACATGGTAAACTCTTCTGCATACACAAAAAGCAAATAGATTTAAAACCAAATAGATTTCATTGAGGTGACAAAAGTAAGCAGGAATATGAAGAATTCAGTGATGGATTTAAACACATTCTAGTTAACGTAAGCTTCACCCACCTGCAGAATTTCTTTGGTTTAGACTACCCAGGTAAGTATCTAAAGGCCTTACCTTTGGGTTGACAAAAGATGACATATTTGACTGGATATTTTGGTCATCCTCTTACACCGGTCACAGAGACCAATACCCAAATCCCAAATAACCAATAACCAATACCCAAAAATCACTCAAGATGGATGCTGAAAGAGAAACATGTTTGATACTTCTATCACAGTCCTAGATTGGTTCTGTGTGGAGGCATCTCACACAGACACACATGGATAAACCACAACACTGTGCCAAAATTAGCAAGACTGCTTTTTGCCTTAGCTTTCAGCCTTGCTCACTTCTCTCATACCCTTTCTCTGTCCTCATCTTTCCACAGTCACATCTACTCCATCTTCTCTGCGCTGTGCCGGTCATGACCAGAATGAGTTCACACTATCTGCATGGCTCTTACTAGTGTGTGTCAGTGTGGCAGTCTTGAATGGTATTAAGTGGTAGCTCATGAGATAAAAGCTGGAGGTCTCTGTTAGATGTTCAGCTCTGTCCTACCACTTCGACTACAGCAGCAGAACAGTCATGTTACTGAAACTGTTACATAATTGTGTATTAATTAAATGATTCAGGATGCTGAATAAGCCTCCTAATAAGAAACTGAAGTAATTCATCAATATATTCTACTATGACCTGTTTCTTTTGTTTACTTTCTTTTCTTGCATTTCTTTCCCACCTCTTTCTTCTGCAGTCGCATCATAGAGACCTAATCGCAGAGGGACGAATTGAAATAGGCATGTATGCTTACAGCTCTTTAAGCTTTTATCTGCTGCTGCAGTTCTTCAGATGTCATGTAAATGCAAAAAATTAACTCCTGTTGAACCAGTTTCCATCAGCAGATAATGCTTGTTAAATACATGAAAATTACTTGGATAATATTCTGGTATTGAATCCAGTACCTTATTCCCCGACCTTGCAAAAAATGCTGTCTCACAGCCATGTCTTATTAAAGGCAAGTTATGCCCCAGTATAAAGTATAAAGCCCTTTATTTGGCAGGAGGCTACCTGTTTATTTTGTACTTTTTATGTTATTACTAGCGTGGGAAACATTCTCTTCCACTGGTTCTTCATTTTTTTAAGTCCTTATCAAATATGTAGGAGTTTGTTGTACCTGAAAGCTACATCATGGGAGACAGGTTTTTTTTCCCCTTTTCTGTAAGAGCAGAAGGCTGACAGCTGACTACTAATGTTAAGGCACAATTTAGCTTTGGATGCTAACTGAGTATTACCAGATCTTACAAACTAGAGATTAATAAAAATTCTGTTGATAACCTTCTTACAATGCATGAATTTTAAATGTGAAATCTAGCTCTTATGCCACAAGTAGAAAACACTACAGTAGTAGAAAATACTGCAGAAAATACATGGGAATATATTTCCCAGTATACTGGAAAAAAACTTAGAAAATGTGATGTTGATATCTACTGTCCATAATTTATATAGTAATCAGAAAAACAAAAAAGTCAGATGTACTGTTACACAATTCACTCAGCTGCACTTTCCATCTGAGCAAGTAATATGACAGCTGGCTAGAGCAGTTTGTGCCTTGGTAGAATAAAAGGAAGGCTAAAATCGCATTCACAGGTGAAAAGGCACGGGGGCAGGCACACGTGTGCATGTGTATATGGACAGATATGCAAGCACATGTAGTATCAGATTTGTTACATTACTGTCTGAAGGAATGAGACAAAATTGCAAAGCTGTCTTGAAGAGCAGTGTCTAACTGGGTTATTTGATCTGGCTTTTCTGTCTTTAGCATGAGGTAACACAGATAAAGACCTGTTAAGCCATTGAATCCTGGCTTAATGAGATCTTCGCTCTAGGAGAAAGCCCAAAACACCATCTGGCTGGCTCTCAGCAGTATAGAAAATGTCAACCACTCTACCAGAGGAAACAGAGGATTGAATTCAAAGAGCTGAGACAGAGAAAAAAGGAGGAAAAGACAATGAGCATTGGAAATAAAATTGCTGTCAGTGTCCTGCTGATATATTCAAGTATTCTACCAAGCGCTTTCAAAGAAATAATGAAAAATTAAGTAATAGTACTGCATCAGACAGACACCATAGTCACATTTCTATTAGAACGAAATGAATATTTTAAAAGAAATAATTGAAAACAACCCTCAGCAGCTCAGCTGGTCTGGAAACAACTGCTTTTGTTTGCTATTCCTGGCAGCTGCTGGCAGGTCGGTGCAGACAATGTTGAGTTCCGGCTGCCCTCCACAGAACCTTGTTTTCCGGCACACATTCCGCTGATAAATGCTTCCGTGTTGAAATGAAAACCATTATGCAGAAGCTAAGACCTCACTCGTGGCTTATTGTCACAGCTTTTCTTCTGCCCAGTAAAAGTGATCATAGAGTGTCAATATTTATATAATAAAAAACAGAACTTCTGTTAGTTAAACTAGATATAGTAGAGTTTAAAAATATTGCTATACACTGAGGTGAAGGTAAGGGAGAGGAGTGGGGATCTGTAGAACGACTGCGAGTTTTTTGTGGAGTTTGGAACAAATGTTGCTGCAAGGTCATGCTAGTCTTCAATGGTGCCCAAACCAGCCACAGCAGCCCATCACTCCTAGGAGATGGGAGAGCCCCAGGCTCACAGGGAGCCATATCCCTGCACCAGAATGCCCTAACAAACAAGCAGCCCAGGCTTGCTCACACAATGGTGTGAGTGGATTTGTGCCTTTTTAGGGGAGAAGTCACAAAAATGAGCCACAATGGAAGGTAGAACTAATGAAAGTGTGTGGAATCTGATGATGTTTTCACTTCTGTAGAAATTAAAGTTTCACAATTCCTGAAATGCTTTCTCTCTTGGTGACCAATGCAGCAATTAGTAATGTGGTGCACTTAGGCAATACGTTTAAGGAAGGAAATGTATTTTGGTAAAGGCACTCGACTAACTTTCCATTTCTAGCTCTACTAAAAAATGTCTCTGTGACTCTGAGAATGAATTTTACTCTTCCAGCAAGACTTGTCCTGCATCTTCCAGGTATATAATTAATTTGGAATACCAGAAGCAGAGCTTTGCGAATGGCACTGTCAATGCACAGGTCAGCAATTTTTATTAATTCAGAACATTGGGTGGATGATTTTATGAAAAACCCCAAAAACCCCTGCCTAGCCAAACATACTCACCCCACAAAAAAGAAAAAAATTTGAAGGAAAACAAACAACTTGCCTCCCCCACCAAACCCCCAAAATAACTTCCCAAAACCGAACCAACCAAACAATCAAAATAACCCATAAAACAAAATGGGCATGAGGGAGCAAAAAATTACTATTTTTCTTGTCTGAAATTAGGGAACTTTTGAAAAGAACTTCTTTCCAAAGTCACGGAATTGTTCCTTTGTCTTCCATTTGCTTTTTTTTTTCTTCTTGTTCCTTAAGAGAAGAGAAGCTGTTTTCTCCCATGATCTGCCCTCAATAAACCTGTCTAGTTTAGTTCATATAGTCACCTTAGCAGCAAGAGGTGGAGAAAAAGAGCTGTTTTTTCTTCCAATTCAATGTGGAAATACCAAACTGCTGCTGTGTTTAACCCAGTTGTTACCCAAGCTACTGCTTCAGGTTTGAACCCATTGAGCCACATGAAGCAAATTTTTAAAGTGCCAAATCTGTACTACGGGACTGTCCCTGGAGACAGAAGGGAGTGACGTTTGTACTGCTGTGCTAGTGTTAGCTGCCTAGGAAGAGGAATATATCTGGCATTACAGTTAGATTGATAAATAGGAGGATAACAGGATAAAAAATTTCTTAAGCATTGGTAGCATGTGTCCAATCCCATCATGGCTGTCACATCAAATAAAGGAAGCCAAGACAGAACAGTTATAGGGAATAGTCTATATGAGAAGGTTAGACAAACGGAAGACTGGCATCCAACTATGTCCTTCAGGAATACAAATTTTCTCCTTAGGCACAGGATTCTTCTCCCCCCTCTAAATACGTTCTGTAACACCTGCAGCTTCTGTAAAAGCCTCCTGTATAGGAGGATAAATCACAGCAGTCCCAGCAGCAGTGGACCTGCAGTCTGAAGCACAAATCAAGTGGATTTCTTGAGGTAAATCTGCAAATAAAAGAGAGCTCTGCTCTTGTTTCCTCTTCCTAGCACTTACAAAACCCAATAGCACAAATACAAGCATCTAATATTTGAAACAGAAAATCACTCAGCTGATGGAGGGATCAGGAACTGAAGCAGGAAATGAAGCAGGAAAACTACTCAGAGCAAATGAGCAGAGTTTCGGTGGCATTTGATTGATAATTTCACCCAACAGACATTATTGCGAAGATACCCGGCAAGACATCTCTGCTTAGGGGGATATGCAGTTTCAAGGAGAGATTTGGTTTTGATATTTTCAGTTTAGGGGAGTATTTTTGTTACCTGGAAGTTAAAAATACATAGGATCAGCATTTTTGCCAATATCTGGCTTGAAAAACTGAGCAATCAAACTTGGTTCAAATCCTGTGCAGGTCTTGATAGCATTAAGCACTGTGACGGTAATTTCTTCTCTCCAAATTAGGGGTGTGTTTCACAAAGATTAAAAGCAACATTTCCCAGAGCTTATCTGAAAGTAAATAATCGGGTAGCCAGTGAGATGGGAACACAGAGATTTCAAGGAAGGTCAATTGGTACACTTTTATTGCACATTTTCTTGTGCTTGTGCCTTTAATCTCTAGCTAGGATGAGATTGTGTACGAAGCACAGAGGCAGATTAATTGATTTTCATATCTGTTTGCCTAATGGTGATCAAAAGTGTGGTGCACAAGCTTGGTTAAAACATTCTTTTTTGGTTTTTTGGCATTTGTTTTGGTTTGGTTTTCTGTTTGTGGGGGTTTTCTTGTTTTGTTTTTCCTAAATGACAGAGTATCCTGGATAAAGGACAGTTGAGGGTTTTGGTTCTTTTCCCCCCCATAATCGATAATTCATCTGTATGGTGATTTGTAGCGGCAAGTTTATAGCTTTCTCAGTCAGCTCCGCTGAACGCTTTGGAGTCCTGAAGCTGTGGCTGGGCAGTTTACTTCCCTTGTCTCGAGCTGAAATGTGTGTCTAGCGACAGACAGCTCTCTTTGCCACCCTAGAAGAAATAAGACTCTTATCTCACCTGTTGTCTGTTCTCCATTTTTCTACCTGCCAGAGGGAAAAAAAATGGCTAGGTGTAGGAAAATTTAGTGGAGTGGAATTTATATACTGAGTCACAGACACTGATGCAAGTATTTTAGCTGTGTTGAGGCTACACACGTGTGCAGTAACAATGTAGGTCAATCTGAATTAAATGGTTTTTTACCAGAAGATGAAACCTCAGAAAGGAAGAGTTTGTGACATAATTTGAACTGTTTTCCCCCTATAATTAGGATTTCTTCTCAGGAATTATACAAGCTTTGATGGTAGTTATCCAAGGTAAAATCATACAGACTAGGCAGCTGTTCAAGGAAAATGTTGTGATGGCAGCTGAAATACATCTATCCCGCCAAACACTCACACTTCAACACACTGCTATGTGCTCCGATTCTAGAGCTATCAAAATATTATAAGACCTTTTGTGTTTTGAGGAACTCAAGTTTATACACTATGATTAAGGAGATACCTTTTAAAACATGGTTATAAATTATTATATTTGCAAGAGTTTTCTGGTGGTTGAAAAAAAAATTATTACATTATATCCACAGCCGACAAGAAAAGTCTGGCTACATTACTAGGGAGAACTGTGCTGAGAAGTCTGCCCTCTGACACAGTGGTAACTGCAACCACAAATGAACTCTTCCCCAGGACAGCAAGTGAAATAAATGAGCATTTAAAAGTAATACCTAATGGATACTTTTCAGGAGATGAAAACCACTAGCAGGCTAGCACCACTGTTAATCCTTTCCAAGCCTAGGGTATCAGTGAGCATAAATCACCCAGAGGATGCTTTGGCGTATGTTTGCAAGACAACTGGAAGATCATGTGCAATATCAGCCTCAGCTAACCTCATTAGCTTCTCCCCTTAGTGCACTAAAAAATAAAAATTATAAGATAACATTTAGAGTATAATCACTTCTTAAAATCTAAATTAGAAATGGGAAAAACCATTGATTTCAGAATTTGCTTTACAAATCACAATAATATTCTTCCTATCTTTATAACTCAATGTGGATCTTTTTAGACCCTTATGCAGCAAATCTGTTGTTACATGGAATTTTAAGGCAAATTCAATGCCTAAGTGGTTTTGCACGGCTAAGTACTAAGAATTCTATTATAATTAAATTTGTAATCTCGTTATTCCAAACACACTTGAATTTGGGTGCTATGCATGTATACTACACTGGATCAACTTTTGACATCCTTACCTTTTTTTAGCATAGCAGATCTCCTTCATAAACTGTGTATGTTGTATTAGATACCTAATCTAGTAAGAGTTTAATTACTTAGATAACACCAATTCTGTCCTTGCTTACAACTGTGTAACTCTAAAGTGGTTTTGTGTAGTTTCATAGTTTTTAAATGCTAATTTCAAAATCTTTTTCGTGAGCATGGCTGCTGACTAGGGAAATACAGTAGCATGGGTAGTCTATAAAAACTCCCTAGTGATAGAGCTTTTGCTCTATTAAAAATGTTAAAGACGGCTGAGCAAGACTTTCAAACATCAGTTCTGGATCCAACTTGATGAATTTTTGTGAAATAGATGGGCTCAGAAATCTAGTATATTAATTGGAAACTTACCCCAAGTTAGACAAAATACATAAATGAGTCCCTTCTACACTCTCCTAGCTTCCATCAGAAATACATGTCAGGAGCATGCCAAGCTATTAAACAGGGTGTATTTGTGTAAGTGCTAATCCAGGTCTGGCTGAGTCTTGCCCTGGGTAGCATTTTCTTTTGATAGAATAAACTAAACTTTAAATAATGCAGACCTATACATAAACCCAATATCTGAAATGTCTTTGTCCCTATGCCTTGCTCGGGAGAGCCACGCCAGCCCACGGAAGTTACTTATTTCCTTAATATATCATGCTCCTGAAGCTTGACAAAAAGGTAACTAAAGGTAAGATAAAGGATAGATAAGGATAGATAAATGCATATGCTACTTTACACAGAACTGAAATCTAAAATGTTGACTACGTTTTTCTTTAAACTTCTTTCTATCCATTATGTTTATGCTTTAACACAATAGAGTTGTGAGGAGAAAGACAGCATCCACACTAAATAAGAGAAGGCAAATGCATAGCATTCTTCCACACTGAGTGGCAAAGAGCTGACTGACATTACATTCAGTTTGCACAGCTAACAGTATCACAGACAGCAAATAAGAAACATATGTATTTTCATGAAGCCCCTGGCTGTAACTTCATACAGAAGAGCAAGCCTTAAAGTAAATAGACAAAGATAAATTAAACAGAAGAAAAAAATATGTTTCTTTGGCGCAAAACCAAATTTATGCAAAAGCCAAGAACATTTTAAGAGTAAATTTCATGCTAATAAGCAAATGCTATTGAAATATGATGTTTTGTAAAAGATTTTCAGAGAGATACTTTCATATATCTCAATGGATTTGAAAGGTAAGTATTATTTATGCCCATTTCACAGACAATGCAAATGAATGTCATTAAACTGCTTGTCCCCGGACATGTTGGATTAAAATATTGTTGTTGTAATCCCTTCTCTTCAAGGCTGCCATATAGTACCCCTCTGTATGCTCTAGCTTGCAAAGTTCTGGCCAGAACTAAGGTATTTTTTCTTCTGGGCATTTCTGAAAATTTGATGAGTTTCTGTGCTGAACTCCGTGTTTTTACTAAAGGCAATTCATGTCAAGAGTCTCTTACCAGGCCAGCTACTGCAGGCAGCTGTAAACCATCCATGTGGCATATGAGAATTATGATCCTGATACATACTCAGTGCATTTTACTGAGTACTCTGGAAATCAGATGCACTTCAGGAGTAAATTAGGAGGCAAGAACAATCTGGGAACAAAGCTATCTGAGGCAGTAACCTGCCTTAAGTCTTCCCAGGAGCACTGGAGCTTGTAGGAGATGATGAGATAAACACTAGCAAATTTAGCATGTCCTTTTCCTCTTTCGACCAGGTCCACTCTTGAGAAATAGTGCAACTCAGCTTCTGTGTTACCCAAGATAGGTATATTTGAAAGTTCGGTTATTTCATGAAGAAACGGTTGAAAACTTTCTGGCAGTTGCATCACATAAACTCATTCTTCCTGCCCTGTCCCCATCAATTTTAGTACAAAAGAGGAAATACTTTCTAACGTGCTCTTTTGTCTTTTCCCCTGGCTTGAACATTGATCTCCTGTTGAGACATAACTGCCACATTCCTCTTTTGCAAAGCAAACAGAAGAACAGTTACTCAACTAGATGCTCTCTGGAAAAATGCTGAAGGTGTTGTGAGGTAAGGTCTCACATTCTGATGCCACAGAATGGATTGCACATGAAAAACCTGTGAAAAATAATTAATTTCTCCTCATGCTGTTCTTGATTAATAGCAGTCTAGCCTGCTGTTGCACTAGAGACATCCTCAAGGGCTCTTGACTTAGAAATGCAGCAGATGGCAAGAAGATGCCCGCCTGCTCTGTACAATCAGTTAGAAACATAACATATTTCTTCTTTAAGGCCTCCTTTTCAAACAGAGGTAAATAATTTATAGCAATTTGTCAATCCTTTCTGAGTGCCTGCTCTATGTCTTTCAACAGCTGCAAATTGTTGCCACGCAAATTATTTCCTTCCCTTTTTATACTAAAATTGCAACACGCAAGGTGATCAAAGAACAGGAATACTTCTGGGCCAGTGTCATAGCTTTAAAGTGGGCCTTTGATTCATCAACCTTGTTTTATGTTTTATGCAGAGACATCCATCTCAATTGCTGTAGTTCTTTGCTGGGAAAGCATTTTGAAGTTCAGAATAAACTTTGCAGGGAATCAAAACTGGTCCTAGGAGCTGGTTAATTTTTTTTTCTCAAATATAAGAATATTTATTGTGCTTTAATCCCAGCTGACAACTAAGCCCCAGGCAGCCACTCGCTCACTCCCCCACAAGCAGGACTGGGGAGAGAATCAGAAAAATAAAAGTAAAAAAACTCATGGGTTGATATACAGACGGTTTAAGAGGTAAAGCAGAAGCCACACTGACAAAGGAGAGAAATGAATTCATTCACCCCTTCCCAGGGGCAGGCAGGTGTTCAGCTATCCCAAAGAAGGCAGAGCTCCATCATGAGTAACAGTGACTTGGGAAGACAAACACCACCACTCCAAATGGTCCCCTTTTACTTGTTCCTCCTCCAGCTTCATGTACTGAGCACGACTCCGTATGGCCTGGGATATCCTTTTGGTCAGTGTCAGCCGTCCTGGCTGTTTTTCTCCCAATTCCTTGTGCTCCTCCAGCCTGCTCACTGGTGGAGTGTGGTGAGAAGCAGGAATGGTCTTCACGCAGTGCAAGTGTTGCTCAATAATAACTAAAACATCTCTGTATTATCAGCACTGTTTTCAGCACAAATCCAAAGCAGAGCCCTACACTAGGCACCGTAAAGAAAATTAACTCTACCCCACAAGTATCTAAACCAGCACAATATTTAAAATGTTGATACCTGTTATACTAAATATCTCTATACAACACCAAGTATAGAAAAAGGTGATTCATCTGGCAGGAATGAGCTTTCACTACAATCACTGAAATTGTAAGGAATGCTAGAATTAGGGTGTTTTTGTACACTCACTGTGGTATTGTCTTTACTGGCATGACTACTTACACACATGGGCCTACTTTTGCACATGGAAAAATGTTGGAAAGCAACAAAGTTGTTTGCTTACAGTGGTGGGAACACAGGCACTTGCATTGATCTTTCTTTTCTTTGAAGAGTGGGAGAGTTCTTAGAATCATAAACAACAGTATAACTCGAGTTAGAAGGGATTTGTGAGGAGCAGGGAACTCTTGACTTCCCACAGAGGAAACTAAAATTTAAACTGTTGTCCAAAGATGTCTTGAACACTTGGCTCAGGGCCATGACTATTCTCCTGGAAATCTTGCTCAATGGCTTGATCAATCCCTCAGTAAAGAACCTTTTCGTAATCGTCAATCTGAACTTCTCCTGCTGCAGTTTTAAGTCATTGCCATGGGTTCTTTCACTGGACACCAGAGAAGAGATCAGTATCTCCCTTCCACTCATAAGGAAGGTATAAATAGAAATGAGGTCTCCTCTCAGACTCCTCTAAACAGAGGAAACCTAATATTCTCAGCTGCTCCTCATAAGGCATGCCTTGTAGTCCTTTCACCACCTTTGTTGCCCTCCTTTGGACACATTCTGATATTTTTATGTCCTTACATTGTGGAGAGGAAAACTCTACATAATGTTTGAGGTGAAGACACATCAGCAGTAGGTATAGTGGACAATGGGTTTTGACTGGTCAGCTGTATTGTGCTTAATGCACCTCAGGGTACAGCTGGCCTTGTTGTGGAAATACTGTTTTTATCTTGTGTCCCCATTCACCTCAGAAATTGCTGCTTCCGTTTGGGGAATAAACCAAAAATATGATAAGATACCACAGCAGAACATATCGCAATGGTTGTGCTCCACTTGTATTCCTGCAGGCATTGTCCTTTGCATATATTTATAAGTTGGTCTGAAAATATCTTACCATTACTTTACAAATCAGATCTACAGTGCTTCAGGCCAAATTTTTTGTAACGTTCGGTGACAAAGTATAAAATCACCAGGAACCTGTGTCAGTGATTCTCTGATCAGTGTCATCCTTTATAATAAATCCAAGTTTACAAGAGCCCAGAGATTGCTGTAAATGCATGAGCGATGTGTTGCTCCCAAGGGAACATTTGTTACCTGAGAGGCAGCAAAATGCAGAATTTGAAGTTACCCACTTAACATCCTAGTCCATGTGACTTCACTGAACATGTCAAATTTAGCTAGCTCCAAGACTATCAGATAAGCCAAGAAACTTCTTGCTCTTTTCCCTCTCTCTTCCGCAAGGAATTAGGAGGAGGTATTTTTGGAGCTAGAAATTTGACTTTGTTTTTGAGGTTCCTAATACGATTTTCCTGGTTGTTCACAAAGTTTGTTTCGCCTCTACCTCCACATATTATCAGCATCTCCCACCTCCAAACTGTTGATTTCAGACTGCAAGGCAGGGAAATGAATGCTTATCAGCAGGTCCTTTTCCGTTACTGGTGAGAGGGAGATGGAGGTTGAGAAGGTCAAACACAGTATTTTTTCTCTGACAATACTAATAGCAGGACCGACTGAGACCTACTTTAGGTAGTGGAAATTTTGTCAGATGCTGTTTAAATTAGAACAATAAGGACTATAATTTTACATCTAGTGGTCTAGAAAAAGATACCTAAAGTCTCCAGGCAGTGATAAAAATCTCTGAAAAAGCACCATGCAGCTATCAAAAGCCCTTTTTCTTGCAGTTGAGGATATAATTTACTCTTGTCCCCTGACTGTTTTTTTTTTCTGTTTACTTTCCATAGAAGTGGTGCTTGAGACTATGTCACTACTGCATTCACAAAAATACTTCATCTGTTTTGTGGGATAAACGTAAGAATACTCTATGCTACTTGAAGAGTAAATCAAGACCACCAGCTTTTAAACAGTGTGTAAAACTAAAATTCAGTCAAGGACAAATCTTCAAGACTAAAGACACAAATAGATAATGAGCTAATTCAAACATTAATTCTAACATTTTCTGGTTTTTGAGTAAGTTTGAAACAGAACAATGCTTTCCAGATCTTAATCTAGCATTTCCACGTGTCATTAATACACCAAGATTGTGCCTGGCGCAATGGACTGTTATTTTCTCTCATCCAGCTGAATCTTTAAATCTGACAGCGTGAATGCCATCCATTCCTGTGAAATGGTAGCCACAAATGCAGAGAAAATGTAAATACCCGTTATATGCTGTAAAGGAAGTCTGGGATAAACCAAAGCATTTTGGAAATGGCATCAGTGTTATACTACAATCTAAAATACAAGCTTTCTACTGTATACATTTCTTTCAGTTTTCTTTGTTATAAGGTGTTCTTAAACATTTACACGCAGTCAGTATCATGGCATAAATTGTTATGATAATTATTTGTAGTTCATAATCTAAAACCTCAGTAAAACAAGGCAATATTTTGGCTGACTGAGAGATGAACCAATGAGGCGGTTTTGTCAAAACCTCATTTCCAGAATCAGGCCATGGTTAAGCAGTATGTTCTTGGTGTGTTTTGCTGAGTTGGAGCCAAAGTGCTCTCCATGAGTTTTTAACCTCTGTGCTGTTCTGAGTGTAGGAATACAATGCAACAGAACTGGCAGATATTGTGAGGTTTCCATTATTTCAAATGGATGTAATTTTAAATTCATTCCTTCTGAGAAGCGCTCATCAGATTTGTATCTCTGAATATGAACCCTAACACAATCTGGCCTTGAGCCAGGTCATTAACCTTCAGCTTAAAACTTTATTCACATCTAACTCTGAACACCTCAGCTTCTTGTTTAAAATACAGTATGGAAAATGAATTATCTTGTAGCCTGTAAAGGTGATTCATCAATACAAGGATGATACATGTTGTGGGGTATCACTGGAATGTCTAACATGGAAAAAAGTCTTTGACACTTCTACACCTGTATCTACCTTTACCACCACGTTCCTTTTAGCATTTTGTATTTCTGTTTTAAGACTCAACATTGTCATTCTGACATGTATCTGAAAAGATCTGAACCTACCAGTGAAATTTTGATTCTAATGTCTAGTTGTAGCTGAAGCTTCTAGAGATCTATCCAAATTAGCATTAATACATATAGTTTGCTAAAGGCTACCATGGTGTTTGCAGCTTGTTTTCAATTTAATCACCTCAAGCTTTCTTTCTAGGTGAGCTATGTAAAACATTTTCCCTTAGCTAGAACTGCCTTCACCATTTTTTCCCTCTCTGTGGAATAAAAATGAAAAATTGGCGTTCCAGACCTGGTTTTCTACTTAATTCTTCTTTTGACAAGCTAACATGTGAACAGCTCCAAATGACTGCTTTCCCATTACTCATGACATGCTGAGGGCAACTTCAGCTAGTGTCTCCTTCCATTCTGACAAGTAAAAATCAAAAAATCCATATGATAAAGTTGGTATTTAATACAGTCACAATAAACTGACAGTGATTATGGAAGCCTTCTAGTCTCAGTTCTGTTTAATTCACTCACTCTTGCACATGAAAAACTTGAATATAGTATTTTCTATCTCATGCACAAAATTAATTACATCTTTAAAACACAGACCCTGCTCACTCTATAAGAAGGACCTCAAGCCTTTTATGGTACTATCTCATATTACCTCAAATGGTAGAAACCTTATTGCCTTTTAAATACGCTTGTGATGTCCCCACCATCAAAGACACTTTTGGCTTTATTAAGTATACTTCTCTAGTGTATCAGTCCAAACGCTTTCCTCTGGAGCTCATTACCTCTATATAAACTAATTTAAATTGCCGAACTTATTATGCCAGTGACATTTATAATGCTAAGTCACTGTAGCAGAGAACTTCAAGATCTATACCTGAAATGCTGCCACTCGCTGATGAAGTAATAGATGTTGGTTTAGCTCACTGCTTGACACTCTTTTTCTGCCTGCTCTGTAGTATATAAATGCATGCCTAAGTAGAGGAATGCAGTGGATGAACATGCATTGCCAAGTGCCTATTGGACAAGTCAGGAATCTCATGAGGTTTGACCAGCACTGCTTACTCATTTAATTTAATGTCTGGTGATCTGTTCATGCCATTTATTTCAGGCTTAGTACCCTATCAAAATTTATAGTAGAAGAGAAATACACTTTAGAAAATCGGAAGGCCCCTGAATTTTCACAAAGAGGCAAGTTTACAAAATGACAAGAACATGTTACAAAGTTCTTGTAACATGTTCTTGTCATTTTGGAAGCTTAGATCAACAGCATGAGTATTAAATTCTGCATGGTTCCCTATCCTAAGTGCTCATTCCACCAATGACATGCATGCTTCATCTTAGGGGTCCAAAAATTCGATCAAGCATTGTAATGCCATCAGTCTCTGCACTCAGACATCAGTATCTTGACATCCAACTCACTGAAGTACACTGCTCAGAAGTACTTTGAATTATCCTGTGACAACAGTCTATGCCACTAGCTGATTTTAACTATATCCTAGGAAAATAAATGTGCTAGCTGCAGGCACTGTGAGAGCATCAGATGCAGCGGATAAAGCCTTAGGAAAAGCAGGGCAGGGAGTATCATTCTTGGGTTAATTGCAAGTTTTCTGGCTGATTAGGAAATGTTATTATCTTAGGCATTTGCTCTTAGTCATGGATCAAATTGCAGCACTGTATATAGTGTAAGACTTAACTAGAAAGGAAGTCTCTGCTAAAGAAGTGTTTTAGTACAAGGATCACAAAATTTGACAGAGAATTTTTGATGCCCTCTTCCATCTCTTAATAAAAGAATCTCTGAATTCTGTCTCAGATTCTTCTATAGATATCTGCAGTATTGCCAGGATAGCATCAGGCAAAACTGTAAAATAAAAAAATACAATTATCTTTGATTGTCTATAACAATTGAGTTGTTTCTCCAAAATCTTCCTTATTGTAGTTTACATTTGATTTTGAGAAAATACATCACTTTACTTTCAGAAAAACGCACCATCTACTAAAAAAAAAGAAAAAAATACTATGAAAGTATCTTTATGTGTTCTAACTCTATTGCAATCTTTTTCACTATTTGCTTTTCATTCCACTGAAAATGCTTTTACTTCTCAAAATATTGCAAGAGAGATTTCAATTACAGGTATGTCCCTGGAGTGGCTGCATTTCTGTAGAGAAGAAGCAATTCATAAATAATGCACGTTATTTTTAGTCATACGAAAGGGGAAAAATAGGCAGTCCTATTATTCGATGCAGGCCTGCCTTGGGTGGTATACTTTTGTTGCTGTAAAGTAGATCTCCAAATCTGTACTGAGTAAATACTTTTTTTTATTATGTTTGTACGTGCTCATTCTTGAGCTAGGATGAATCATCAAATGTTTCATCTCTTAGTGATCCCATGGATTGGTTTCTTTGTTATACAGCAGAAAATATGAAACTCTTTTAGGATGTCAGAACAGGAAATGCATTCCACTTAAAAGTAATAGAGCTAATTTCATAATGACTTGACTTCATGTGTTTGGGCTGATTTATGCTGAAGATAACCCCACCCCCTCCTCCCCAATTTTATTAGTATAAACTTTGTGGTTTACTCAGCACTTCCAGAAGAATTGGAACTGGAAATAGTCCAAAAATTTGATGATTAAAACAGCCAGAAGGGCCCCAAAATCTCTTGAAGTCTTAAAAGTTAATGAACTTATTGTAAGAGAAGATTTATTTGTTTTACTATTCCTCAATAAGCCTTGAAAACTTACAGCAAGAATAGCTGATGGATGTTTGGATATTTCATTTCTGAGATGCAATTTTTATTACGACGTTACTCAACTCATCCCTTTATCTTAATTAAAACTCATCCCTGCTGTGTGCCATCAATGTTTTTATGAGATATTTCATGTCATAAGTTACTCTTACGACAAAAGGCAGTCTTGTTCATAATCTGAAAGTAAAAGAAGAATTTCTATGAATTTATAGACTTAGCAAACTTTTTTTAAGACATAGAAAAATGTGAGCTTGCTAGAGAAAATTGAAGCCCCTACATTATTAAGAGAGATACATAGCGTGTTCATAGTTTAATTAAAAAACAGAAAGCTTTGGCAGACTAGATTTTTTGGCACAGACTGAAAGAAATTTCAGTCATGACCTATAAGAAAACAAACCTTCATAATCATCAGCTGTTATACCTCTAGAGAAGGAGCAGCAGGATATTTTTTGCTGAGGACATTACAACTTAAATGACACGAATTTTCTTCAAAACTCTTTAATTTATCATTAAATACAATTATATTTAAATATAAGCAAAAATTGATGTAAAAGACATTGAACAACCTTGCTTTTCCTCGCAAGAGGCTAACAGCAATGTTTAGTGGCTGCACATTTTCCTCCGGAATGACAGGCTGTGTGAGTCACTTATGCCATGGGCACTGAGAGCTCTGAGTTTCCCTGCCTGGCCTACCTGAGGCTCTCATCACCTGTCTTCAGCCCAGGACCCCATTTCAGTCTCAGGACTGACAGCCTCAGCCTCTCGTATCTTCTGGAGGCTCCTCAGTGGTACCAAAGACAGCATTTCATTCCTGGAGATGGGTCAGAGTGGACAGAGCTCGTCTACAGTTGTCATGGAAGGAAGACAGAAGCCAAAGAAGAAGGAACTGGTGAGCAGAATGGTGGAAAATGGAGTTTATTTTCACTGCTGTTCCTGGTCTATTTCCTAGAACACGATTAGACAATCTGTTTCTGAGAAGGGATGAGCTGCTTTCCCTCTCGTATCCCCAGGGGTACTCTACCAGTGTAGACCTCTCCTTCAGCAGCAGCCCTGAAGGAGGCCAGATGTTTTCCTACTCCTGCCAATTTGCTGCCTTACTTTTGGCTTCTGCACAGAGCTGCCCTGTTCTACTGGCAAAATGTTCCCATTTTCTCATCTTTTCAATGCATTCACGAAAGGTCACAACAAGCACATAATGCTTCTCTGTGTGAGAAGCTCTCTTTAAGCTCTGTCTACTGAAAGCCCTGAAAAGATGTAATCAGTTTCTCACTCATCTTTGATGCATAAGTAGGGACTAATTACTGAAGAGTCTCCACCATGTTCTATCAACAGTATCATGGTAAGGTAACAGAAAAGGCCTTGCCACAAAAATGTTGTCCACATTGTCCAGGGAGGAAGGTAAACAAAATTTGACTGATCAGCAAAAGAAGTTGCGAGCTCCAAATCTCCATGACAGCTGGGAAGGCAGCTTATTCTGGGTTTGTCGTTGTGGTGGTATGGCGTAGCTGTGCTGTTATTGGGCACAGCACCTGGAGTCCTTTGTGGGCGTTAGGAAGGCACCTGGGCTAAGCCCGTTCTGGCATGTGCAGGATGTAGCTGGATAACTGGATCTAGTGACTGTTCCATATTTTTGTTCATATTTCATTTCCTCCTTATGCTGCTACAGAATCCTACGTAAAATAAACAATAGTGTTTCCTGCTTTAAACAAGGTAAGAAACTTTCACAGTAAAAGTTCAGATCAGCAGTTCAGCAAGTGGGATACGAGGAAGCACCAGGAGGGCGCTGCTGGAGCTGGGGGTAGCAGTGGAGCAGGCAGGAAGACAGGGTGCAGCCCCACAGTGCTGTGGAACAGGAGACAGCAGGTAGCAGTGACAGCAGCCAGGGACACCCAGCAGGACGACTACACAAGGATAATGAGGCAGGCCCAGGATGGGTCATAGCCAGGTGCAGGAACACACATGACCAGGCACAAGAACACAAGGATACCTGCAGGATAGCTCATGCCAGAGACTTTATCCAGAACATGATGCAGTTCCCAGGAGAAGCAGCGACACTGTCCCGTGGGGCTTCTCCCAGCTCCTGCTCTGCAGCTCCGCTCCCAGCAACTTGGGAGCACAACTATGCTACATCAGAGCTGGCAATGAGCACAAATGGATAAACCTTGAGGAGAGGGGTTGAATGGGTGGAAGGAAGTTGCAGAGCCTGGTAGTTCACTGGAGGCCAACAGTGAGTGCCAGTGTTTATCCAGATGTAGTGCTTCAGCAATGACTAAGGTGGTATGCAAGGGGTTCATTTGTGAACATATAAACAAGCTGATATTGAGAAAGGTAATATAATTATTTTTCTAAATGTTTGGAATTCTCCAGGATGGATTTTTCAATGGTCCAAACTTCCTGTGCAGTCTCGCAGATGGTAGAAGACTGGGAGTGCCGGAAGCTAAAGAGAGCAATTTGAGGAATACTAAGAAGGAAATTAAAATTAGACATAAATCTTGGCAATGTTTTCATGGCATTAATGCACCATGAAGTAAGAATAGTTAATTAAATCCTCTTAGGTTAGAATTACTTATTTTTCAAAAACTGATACAGCTTTTTCAGAATGTGATTCTTTTATAGGACAGCCTTTAAAGGTGTGTTGCTGTGGGAGGAATTCTGCCCACCAGATCTAAAGCAGTGTCTGCTGCTCCACGTAGTGTCAAATGGTGATTTTTCAGAGTAAAAATCATGGTGGTGGTTTCACTTCTTGTCTACATCTTCTGTACCCTTTTATTGGATAGTTTGACTGGTAGACAATAAAATGCTTTTCCTTCCGCTTGGTTTATGTTTATGACTTGAAACTTTCTGCACAGGTGTGCAGCAAATTCTTCTGCATTTAGAATACATGAGGCTGGTTTATACAAATACTGCTGAGTGCAAGCACAACATATTCATTCTCAAATTCAGTACTTCTGTAAGTTGTTAAAGAACCTTCTGAGAAATAGTTATGAATTATGAGGCTTTCAAATGCTTGCTTGTAATGAATATGCAAAGGACAACCTGCTGTATATGCAGGCTTCGTTTTGTGTATGGGATGATATATTTTGCAGAGGCAATTTAATCAAATATATATGACAGACAGATAATTCAATTGCATTCCTAAAAAGAAATAAAAAGGTATCTTTTTTCAAGAGTCTCTCTTAATTGGCTACTCATCTTTTTACTTACTGGTCTTCAGGCCACTCCTTAGATCTTAGAGATATTTAAACTGAAATAATAAACTTGGTGTCTGAAAAGTTATATTCTTTAAAAGCTATAATCTAGCTTTCTGCTTAATATAAATAGGTTGCATGGAGATCTGTTTAATGTTTCATTAGTATATCATTTTAATGCAGAGTAGCTTCTTTACAGGGAGTTCAGCCTGTCACTGGATGTTTAAATTTTCAGTGGCTGTTGTCATGGCAATATGAATTGACTGTGGTACCCACTGTGCTCAACATAAATTAATTTAAAGTCATAGTATCTTTCTTTTCCTTAGATCTATTGTAGCGAAAAACAGCTACACTGGAAAGAGAATTTAAAATGCAGTAATTCTCAGCTAATTATTAGTTTTACTTGCAGCACTCAATAAATTGATCTTAATAAATAATGTATGTATGGAAAATTTTTTCCTCCATTTCTTGTGGAACCATACTTTTCAAATATTAAAACTGACACATTTTAACCATTCTTTACATTTGAATTCTTGTGGTTTTGGTTATAGTTCCAGTGCTTTCAAATATGTATGTTGAACTGACAAGTAAATTGCTAATATATAGGATTTCCTCTAATTTCCTGATTCTTTTTGCAGTACTGTCATGCTTCCACAAAGACTGCTAACTAATGTTTTATATTTAATTTTATCCTAATATGTTCTATGAGAAAAATCTGTAAAACACAGCTACGTATATATTAAAAAGACTCAAAGAGAGTTGTTTCTTGATCCCTTGAGATTCTCATGGCTCTAAAGAAGACTCAAAAGAGATGTTAAATGTATGTGGTAAGAGACAGAATATTGTTCCAGCAGAAATAACAAAATCATTTTTTCTTCTTGTTATTTTTAGAATTAGTCACAGCATACTCTATCCTCTGGATAAAAAAAACAGCTCTTGATGTATAGTATCATGTAGGATTTCTCAGTGCAGGAGACTCTCAATGACTCTGTTTTGCATAATATTGACATTTAAAGAAAATTCTGTGGTTTAACCTTCCTGATACACGTAGGTGTTACATATTTCATTCCTTATGTTCTCTACAGTACAGTCCACTTCTCAGAGGACTAATGCTGAAACATTTTTTTGAAAGTTGTGTTTCAGTTTTATTTTATATTGAAAAGACTATTTAACAGTTTTATAAATTGTGTGAACAAAATGCCATCCTTTCTGAAAATGCAGGCATCTCAAAGAAAATTCAGTTTGGTAAAGTAAGTGTTTTGTAGGTAATTAAAACCTAATTTTTTACCATTTATCCTGGAGACACTAAAAAAAGAACATGGTTTCCTTTGAACAACAGTCTTTTAGATACTCAGTTTCACATAATGAAACATTTCACACTGCAATAAAACATGTTATTCAGATTCTATTTAATTTCTGTGTGGAAAACACTGATTAACATTTAGGGCTTTAAAAATTACTGCTGAAATTCAGATGTTAATGTCTAGTTGTGTCTCTATGTGCCTAGCAGTTGTAATATTGCCATATTGACACAAACTGTAATGACACATTTAAGAAAACAGAAATCTGCTGCAGCTCTGCATGACTCATTTGCACCAGCCTCACACATTCATTAATAACACAGCAGAGAGAGCAAATCTCAGTCTAAGCTTCCTGTGGAGATTTGGGTTGTTGCATTTTCTACAAAAATGTTAATGGTTGCAAACTCTCCTCATTTGGATTAAATCTTCCGAACACCTCTGTTTCTTAATTACCGTGCCGTCATTCACTGTGTTAAATCTTCTGTAATGAGTTTGAAAGGAGAAAGAGTCATATCGCCACTCTCATCTGTCACAGACAGCACAATTACAGTCTTATAAATGACTCATTTTGTAGTCTGCTTGATTCAAACTGGAAGTGAAATACAATCTTTTCATTCCTGAATTACTGACAGAGATTTTCTTTCCGGTTCAGTGAGCAGTAAGCATCACAGAGATCACAATAAAGATATAGAATCACAAGGGTGTGTTCTTACACAAATGTGGATTTAAGTATCGCATCAATAAATGTATTGCACAGCACAGAGCCTTCTTTTCAAGTTCACCACTGACACCTGGTTGCTCAGTTGATGAACTCAGTTTATCTGGTCTCTGCTTTCCCTGGTGAGAGAAGCAGTTCTTTAGTATCAGCTAGGTCTTGCAGAAGGGATTTACAAGCTCCCTCAAAACACCATATGATCCAATATTCTTTCTTATGTTGCATTACTTTAAAACACCTGTCAGATCAGGGATCTTTCAAGTGGTTAAGCCGATATTTTCCTTTAAACTGCTTATTAACCTTAAGTTACCTGTCTGTTACAAGTGGACGTACAGGTGGTATTTCTATAAGATGGGCAGATTGTAATACTGAAACAGTCCTTTTATTACAGATCTTATTTTGCTAAATTATCGTTTTCATGCAGCCAAATTTCCTTTCAAAGAGCAAGGATGATTTATGTAACTCCTGGCAAATAGTGTGTAGCTTATTACATACTTAACTTCACCAAGGAGACAATAAAAACAAATTAGTAATAAAATCTGTTGCCTGTTAGAAAATGCATACCATATGCCTCCAGAAGAATTCTTTTGATGATTTCTTTTCACAAGCAGAGAGCAGAGTCCAAGGCTTCTCCAGAAATACAGAATGTTATTGCTAGGAATATATTGTAAGTTTGCTTTTTTTAATGGTTGGCAAAATTTCCTAAATAAACCATTCTGAATGTCTTTGCTATTACCCTAGATAAACCTTCTCCCATCCACATGTATATTTGAATGTAAGCAGCTAAATCACACAGCAGAAATCGAACTTCCATTAATAATTTTCACTTACCTGAAAAGCCAAGATTTGCCGAACCATAGTTCCATGAGGCTTTTTTGTCCATTTCCAGGGACTTTATAGAGGTTGATGTTACATTCTCATGCTCTTACAAAAGCAAAAAACAAAAACCCAAAACAAACCAAGCGTGATAATAAATACTAACGGCTTTGCCTTAGGTCAAAGTTACTGAGTTTTGTAGTATTCCTAGTTTCTACAGCATCATTGTTAATGTTTTAATTACTGCCTAATACTGCTTCCTTCTGATATTTGAAGCGTATCAGCTAAGGTAAAAAGGACAATTCAAATTCAGATGTAAGACAACCAATTCATTTACAACAAATAAAGTAGTTTGCCTGACTGTAACAGTTCCTTAAGAAATTCTTGAAATTTTGTTTATTTTCACACTGATCTTTCTTGGACACTTGCTTTAATCCTTGGTCTCTTGACAAAGATCATGATACATTCTTCTTAATCCTGAACCGCATTTTTACCCCAAAGTCAGTGAACACAGAAAGAAATAATAACACTTGCTGCTTGCTTTATGGTCTGATTTCTTCTGACTTTTTCTGACTTGGAAGAAAAAAGAAGTGTCATGTTGAATTTACTATGAGTTTCCTTGCTTAGTTTGTCTGGTATGGCTACAATTTTGTGAGCAGTGCAGTCAGAAATGAGTTTAATGCCTCAATGAGTTGAATACTCTTAGGATGGTAGTCCAAGTTCTTTCAGACGTGATTCAGCACAAGATTTTGATCTTCTGTGAAATGAAAAAATCACCATATAAAGAATGGAACAAAAAGAAAAAAAAGTCTGCAGCTGTAAAATCAATAGATGTGAGCAGGAGGCGGGGGACTCCTTGTCTGTTTTAGAGTAACGTCTGTGTTGCAATGATACCTTTCCTTTGTTCCTGTTTGACTTCCTGTGCACTGGGATTCAGGATGTCGTTTGAACTTTCTCTCCCCTATGTCATTAGCATTTATTTTAGGAGAATGTGTTTAACTACAGGGTTAATTTTCCTCAGCTTGCTTTGTACTCGGTGAACCTGATTTTCATTTACATCAAGAACCTCTTGAGTCACTAGGTTATTTCCATTTTAAAAGGCTTTTGTACTGTCAGTATGATGGAAAAGGTCAAAGAGCAAGTGAAAAATCAAGGCTAGTGGGGTTTCTGGAAATATTCTTTGTGTCTTTTAAAGTGATCATCAATAAGAAGGGAAAAATATTACTAAAATATTACTCTAGTTATTTGTTTTTTCCTTCCAAATACTGAAATTTTCTTAATTTATAAGACTTCTAGAAGAAGAAGGCTGCAAAATTATTTTGAAAGCTATTAGAAACAGTTTCAGTACTTTCAAATTGAATGACATGCATTAATAAGCATCACTTTATTTGAAGTAAAAATTTCAAAATGAAGCTTTACTCATGTTACACATGGATTTCTGGCAGTAGGAACAGTTAATGCAACGCAAATGGGTAAAAAACAGGAAAGTCCCATTTTCAGTTTATAAGATCTGCTTTTTACCCTTATAATTGTGATTGATAAGTCTTACGTACTAAAGATGTGAACCTGAGCCCACCACAGACTGCACTACTCACACGGAATTCATAACCAAATGACAAGCACTTTTTCCAAAAATCTAGCTTCACATAGCTATTTTTATCAGAGATCTGTTCAGTTTAATTGGCAGCATCTAAGGTAAATAATGCAACATCATTTCCATAGGGAGATGGTTCCACAGTCTTGCAAACCCTTCCCTGGTCAGGAAATTTTTCTCAGTGAGACAGCTTGTGTTTCCCTTACAGCCATGTTAAAGTCTTTCTGTTTCAGTCCTTTTAAAGGATTGCTTAATGCCAGGATATTGTCACTGACATTTACAGAAAATTCAGTGATTTTTGTAGAAAGCCTAAGAGAGGTAGACACCCATTTTTTATTCATATGCTTTAGGAGAAAAAATTGATTGGTAGGAACTGATCAGCAGACCAATCTACTTCTGGCTTCTTTGTCCCAGTTCTTTGTATGCCTATGAAGAGCTATTTGTTGTCTTCTCTATTGTTTTATTTTACGGCAGTTGTAAAACTTTATTATTCAGACAAGATGGTTTAGTAATATTATCTATAGCTAGCACCCAGATTCTCAAATACCAGGCTTATCTAGAAATAAAATTAAGATAGTTGTTTCAGTAGAGACATTGCAATACAAACAGCTGTAAATCATATGGAAACACACAAATATTTAGCAAATTGTTAAATTCCATAGAGAATAGACTCTGGAATCTTACTAGGATGTATCTGTAACACAATTGAGTCCATATTTACGTTGAAGTCTCTTAAGCATTAGACCTCCATAAATAATAAAGCAGATCCATGTGAATAATTTGAAGTAGCTAAACCAGATGGGGAGAAGCTGCATGCAGCTATGCTGCAAAGCTGAAGATCAGAGCTGATAACACTAGGAAAATGGCAAAATCTTTGGCAAAGAAAGACAGCATTCAGGGTATCTTCAAGTCTATTGTCCAAAGCTTTTACTTCTATTTTAAGTACAGAAGACTCTCTTTGCAACCAATAGAATAAGGAGGAGTTTCTTTCCTCTAGACACAGTCTGGTTAGCAGGTAAAATTGTCACTGTGATGTATCCGTGTTCAATGATTTATCTCAGTTTTTAACCACCTTCTCCCACAGAAACAGCTGAAATTATATCCCAAGGACGAATGTCCACTCTTTGAAAACATTTGCATCTCATGGTTTATGTTCAGTAACTGTCTGGCTTTCTTGGCTTTCATCCAGCAGCAGGAGATTGTTATCCTGGGACAGAAATGTATGATAATTACATTATCCCTCAATTAAAATATTGCATGGACTCTAAAGGTAAATGTTGTGTCTGTCCCATTTTCAAGCTGAACTGCATGAGTGACCCTGTAATTCAAAGCAGCAGCCTCTGTACATTAAAACCACTATCTGTGTTACACTTCACTACTATGGTAGATCCAATCCTTGTTTTACCCAAAGCACTGGAAATACTTTTGCCAACTTCACAAGGACGAGAACAAAATCCAGCGGAGAGGAACTGAATTTGTTGTCCAAATAGAGTGACTATGTTTTGCACTTGTTTTTCATTTTCATATTACTTTAGATGGTACAGCGTATTTTGGCAGAAGAGTAATCTCTCAATCTCACTCACCTACACAGAACAAAAACATTGCATTCTGCCAAGTATCTGATTAAAAGACATACAATTAGCTTTTCTGTTTCCACTGGAACTGAAACTGGCAGTCATGTCTTTGTCATGTTAAACAAACCAGCTAACACAATATCTATTGCAGGTTTGGTGGCACAGGAGATCACATGATCTAAGTAACAACATCATTTACTCTGACCCACTAGTCAAAAATACTCTTTATTTGTAATATGAATGATCCTACTTGTTCTACATCTAATGCTAGTTATAAAATGTG
Source organism: Rhagologus leucostigma (assembly GCA_013397725.1). Classification (NCBI taxonomy): domain Eukaryota; kingdom Metazoa; phylum Chordata; class Aves; order Passeriformes; genus Rhagologus; species Rhagologus leucostigma. Next base: position 40,693 of record VZTD01003906.1, on the reverse strand, counting down.
TTACCATTCAGAAACAAGGAAAAATATTTCCAAACAGAAATATCATTTACACAATCTTTAACACTGATTTATTTCAGAATAGCTGCACAGGTGAAGGAGACGTTTTCCATTCAAAAATTAGGTCACTGGCATCAAAAGCCTTCTGAATCTTTGGTCAGTCTCCTGGGTTTCGTTCTTTTCTCCTGCTTCTCATGGTGAGCCTTTTTTTCCTCAGTTGATACCCAAAGAAAGAGCCATAAATATTACCTTTTTCCTGCATGAGCTATTTTATCCTCTTATCTAGCATAGTGATTTTGAGGGCTTCTACTGAGATACTGTGCAGTGGATAGATCTCTTATTTGAAGTCTCTCCAGTGTTTAATCTGTGATATCCAATGCAAGCGGTGATGCTGGATTTCAGAACTACAGGCTCCTCAAACTGGAGCCAGCTAGCAGTCATTAATGCTGCCTGAGGCTTAACTTGAGATTAAGCAAAGGTATAGAATAATTGTAGCAATAACAACAACAAGAACCACAACAATTACACGAACAACAACAATGAGGATGATAATAATGATGAAAAATTATACTTGTAAACAATAAAAAACATCTAAAAGAAGCATGGTGCAATTCTTGGTAATTCCTTTTTTGTCTAAGAAGATGTAAGACAATTAAGAGCTCTCAGATACTTGGTAACAGTCCAAGAACTGCTTTCACTTCGATACCACCAAAAGAATACTGACTATTTTATAAGATATATTCCATTTTCATTAATGCAGTTGACAGGACAAAAAGGCCAGAATCACTGTCCCACACAGATAAGGAGAAGAGTAGCAGAGCATCCCAATATCATGTCGTTGAAAAAGCCCCAGCAATTTTAAAGGATATTAATGAGATGGCATAGACTGTCCTGAAAACAGGCATCAGTCTGCTTTTATGTACCTGATTTATTAGCAATAACAATCCTTCCCATCCCCGAAAAATATGCTCCCTAAAGTTTATAAAGATATTTCAAGAGGGTTTCCCTTTTAACATGGGAGTAACGATTCTGCGTCTTACTTCTCAGTTACAGATTATAGTTTCTCCATCTCTGTTATATGTTTGTAGGCTGAGTAAAGGCCTGCCATGGATGGGCAGTTCCTGAAAACATTTTGCAACAGTTTGGAAAGTACAATTTGGGTGTTATGAGGGGGAAATTCCAAGTCCCAAGGTTTGGATAAACTCTGAAATATCAATACAATTATTTAAATCAACTGAAATAGTTTCTGTTACTCCAAGACTCCTTTCACTTCTCCTTTCTTCGTTTGCATTTACTTCCTTCTTTCTCAACTGTTTTCATGCTATTTCTTACTTATGTGCTTACAGTAAGATTCCTGCTTTCCTAATATACCCTTCAGAGGAATGACCTTTGGGACAGACGTTACTCTCAAAAGCTTTCCTTTATATCTATTGCTCCTGATCTTTGAGAGCCTAAAAAAAACCCATAGAAAAAAATTGTGACGGAAAAACACAGTGGAGTTAAACCAGAGAAACTTTTTTTTGATATAAAACTCAGAGTCCAAATACACAGCTTCAGAAAACTTTGAACCAAATTCAAACTGCTTGGGTGAAGCCACTTTTTGAAAATAGTGATAAACTTTCTGTGGCGCAGGATGATATGTTATGGCAATACATTCTGCTCCACAGTTTCCTTTGAATGTTTAGCCATATCCAGTAACTTGTCTGTTAGGGCAGTACATACGAGTGAAGCAGTATAAGACTGATAAATTCCAACATCAGGTTTCTCTGCTCACATTTTTAGACCAGTTTACATACAGAGCTCTCCAAATATTTTGTTTAACTAATAATTTTCTTCCTATTACATTGTTAAATACAGAATTTATTTTGAAAGCTTTTGCATTCTATTAGAAAAAACCAAACAACTTCCCCATTTTAATGCTTTTCCCAAACCTGTGGACTACAAAAGTAATTCTTCAGCCGAGTCTCTGTCCATTAAAAACTAATTGATGCCATCTTGTGGCACGTAATGAAAATGCAAAAACAACCTACCTTCTTTGTCACGTCTTATATAATTTTGCACCAAATTTTTTTTGTCCACCTTCTTTTCTTGTCTTTTCTCTACCACTATGTGCATGCCATTTTGTTATGGCTCAAAGTCTAACTCAGTTCTACAGCTGAAAAATGTTACTTTAAAACCATAATTTCAGAAATCTTCTGGAAAAACCAGTCTGTAATACATATTATGATCAAATTAAACCAGGAAATATAAAAAAACCAGTTAATTTTATGAAACTAAGTTTAGTCTTTGACAATTTTAAGTTAAAGGAAAAATTGTGGGAAGGCTCTGTTTGGTGTTGGCATCACTGTTATAACACAAAGCTTACAGAGACATAGATTTGATATTCAGTGAACTGCTTGTCTTTGCTATTAACTGGAATTTCTAGTGCTCTTTGACTTCCAATTTCATATCAGAACTAATCTGATAATTTTTTTCCTCAGAAAGTTTCACGTCAGATTGGCCATCTCATCTACAGCATGATTTGACCACTGCAATTTGCGGTGCTACCTAATTGCCACTATGAAATTATTCAAAACATTTCTAGTATGTAGTGAAATTTACCTTCCATCTGTGATTCACAGACATCCCAAAATAGAATGTATGTCCCACCGTGTCATCACATCATCAAAATTCCTCCCTGATGCTTTTATTGTCTATGATTTTAGACATATTCCTGCAATAGGAAGGTACTTAGCAAAAGAGCAGGTAGTCAAATAACGTATATTTCCTTTAAGGAGTGTCTGGCAGCCTATGAGACTTGGAGACACCTTATCTTAGACTAGAGTATTTTTTCAACACTAAATCTGTGGAAGAATATCCTATGGAGGATTACCTACAGAACAGTTGCAAGAGGAGTACAGAAATCCTGGCCCTACTGGGGGCAGGTTTGTGACACTCTTTGCCTATGCACTTCCATCTTTTTAATCTTGTCTGTCCTTCTTCAATCCAGTTTCAGTATCATATCATTCCCTAGCTGTTTCCAGAAAATCCCTTTTAAAAAGTGCCCTGCTATTCCAGAGCAGTAATAGAACAGACAAGCCCTGCATTGCGTTCATTCTTTTAAAAAATCTTGAGGGAATGTTGTGAGATGGGGGTAGTATATAGTCCCTCTGAGCCCTAGCAACATTTTGCTAATACTAGCAACTTTCCAAAGAAAATCAGTAAAAACATTAATTCAGCCAAGGGTATGTGGCAGGGGCAAGGCGGGAATGACATTTTCATATTTCCTCTGGTCAGATCCTACTTCCCTGCCAAGATCAACACGCTTTACATCTCTTTCACAAGGCTCCATAAGGCACAAGGCCTCTCCTTTCTGTAATGCTTTGGACCACCCATCTTTGTGAAAATTGCTGCTCTTTTTGGTTTTCCTTCTCTGCAAAAACAAGCAGCACAGTGTGAACATATGATCTGAAATTCCAAGAAACACACGACAACTAATTCGAAGACTATTTCAAGTCTTTGTTTTCACTGAACTGTGTAAATGTTTCCTACATAGATGGTTATATGTCATTATAATATGGAGAATGTCAATAGGCAATTTTCTAATCAAGTCCCTACACTTCAAAACATACTGTATTATCCCATCTTACTTAACAGGAATTTTAAAGCAGGTTCCGATATACCATTAGACTGCTGAAATGGGTCTGAACAACCAGTTTTCCTTTCATTCCTAGAATATGGATATTCTACTCTAAATTTACACATTAGTCTCAATATCTAAATTGTGTAAATGGAAATTGAATAATGAAAACTTAATACCTGGAGTATATGCCTCATGGTACTACAGTCACCATGGGGAAGGAGAGAATATATTTGTCAGTAGGTTTGTCAAATTCAGGATCAAATATGCAGCCATACTGAATAGTTTTGTCTTCGTCTATGCTGAAAAGAAAAATCCCATGCCTAAAACAGTTGAAAATAGTCATTAAATGATAATCATTGTATCGAGTGGTTGAAAAAAAAATAGGGATAATTATGAAGGTGTGAGGATTATTTGTTCTGAAAGTTTCTTTGTAAAACCCTTCAATTTTTAATTCCAAGGAATATTTTTCTTTACAAATTAGTCATCCTTTCACCATAAAGCCATAAAGCCTTGTACTCATCTTCAGTAGCATGTCACGTGATCTAACTCTGTGCTCAAAGTCATGTTAATGATACTTTCAATACGTCTAACTAAGGTTTGTTTGACTTAGTCCTAAGGACCTCCAGTGATGGAAACACTACAACAGTACCTGCAAATCTGTTCTGGTTTCTTATAATCATCATTGTTGACCCATTTATTCCACTATTTAACCCAAATCTTCCCTACAGCAAATGTACTTTTCAGCTTGGACAGGTAGAACAGTTTTTCTATTTCCTTTTAAGAAAAGCCTTTACAAATTTTATCCCCCTTCATTTGTCTTTTCCTGCAGCTGCTTAATCTTCCCCTATAGATCACACTGTCTTGACCTTTGAACAGCTCTGTATCTCTCATCCTTATTGATCCATATGTACCCTGAAGCATGGCACAAAAATATTCTGTGAATGCCCGAATACCTCACTACGGCGGTATAGAAGGGAAACACCATTTATTGTTCTCAAATCTTCTGTTTCTTTCTGTTGAACCTGTGTTCTTTTTTTTTTTTAATTATATTGCATGACTCACGTGGTCAGCTTTGCAACCACTATGAACTTACATGGTGTTCTAGGAAACTCTTACCCACATGATTGGCTCACATTCTGCAATTGTGCAGCTGCCAATTTCAGCCCACACACAGGCTAGTATATTTGGCACTACAGGATTTGTAGCTGCTTTGAAATGACATCTGTTTTTTCCCTCCAAATTTCTTCCAATATGTAAGATTCTCACATTCTCACACAGTTATCCTGTGTACTAGAAAGTCTAGATTTCAGCTCTGTTGCATATAATTAAAACCAAAGCCAGCACGGAGTATTTTCAGAAAGAAGAAATCTGAAATACATTGCATTTGAGATTGACCAGTTTTTCCCCAGTATTTTTGGTGCTGAAAAAGGAACCCTCAATTTAGAAGAATCTGCATATACAAATTTACAAAGCTTCCTTCCTTTCCTACCCATAACTAAACCTGCTTGTTAGCAGGAGCAAGCAGAGACTCTCTAAGCTCTCTTTGGCTTCCACAAATGGAGTATTCTTTGCACTTCCAGGTTTCACACTAATGTTGCTGAGAATCTCTGAATTTGCTCCCTTTGAACTGAAAATGGGGTACTGTACTGTTAATGGAGTAGACGGTGCAGGAAGTTTGCGGTGTGCTACAAGTATGTTTGCAAGAGACCAGTTTCATTATTTCTTCATGTTTGCTATGTCAGGGTTCAGCATTACAAAACTGGACAACCTCTGAAAAATTTAAGTGTGGGGTACACCTTTAAATTTTACCAAAGAAAAATGATATGTCAAGACCAATGTGTCAGTCTTGTTTTAGTGACGTTCATATTTAGACGAGGTTGCACAGAAGAAAAATTAGGTTTAAAATAGCAAATATTCTCTATGTACAAAAACAATCTGAGGACACCCTGAAAACTTCTTAGAGGTTTTTAGGTAATAGCAGAAATCTATTAAGTGTGATATATTTATAAATTAAGCATTAAGTAACACACATCTAAAGGTATTGTACTAAACAAAACCCAAAACAAAGTAAAAATTCTGGAATAATGCAGTAGCTTGCTGACAATAAGTCAGGAAACAATGAATTTTGGATGATGCCAGAACAGTGGCATTGTTTCCTGTAAGACGAAAGATCTCCCTCAGCAGAACAGTGGATCACATTTGTTCTGCATCTGCAGACAATGAGATGTTATATGGAAGAGTAAGTCACTTCGATCTTCTGGAAGTGATAATCTGTTAGTATTCAATACAAAAAGATAATTCCCTTCCATTTTACAACCGTGTTCCTTTTGTCATTCTAACTTTGCAAACACAGTCTATACTCAATAAAGACAGTAAATAATGTTCATTACTGATCACCTTCATGTCCTGGTCCACACAGTACCTTGTGGGACAAAAGTAGGCAATTAGAAGGTCAAATGATGGCTGACACAAACGTGCTTGGTAGGTTATGCAGAATGTGATTATTATCAAACGCTAAGACAGCGTTTTGTATGTATTTTGAAATCTTACATAATATAGCCTATAGCATAAAATAAGCAATAAGACAAATGACATTGGCATGGATTATGCACTATAATTGATCAATTCAGTACAAAATACAAACATTCAATTTAATAAAAACTTTTCCTATTTATGCTATCATTTTAAGTAATCTTTTTGTTTTCTTCTTTAAAGCATATTTATACTGATAGACTGAACATTAATAGTATGAAAAGGAAAAATGAATAGAATTAAAAGCAGTCATGAAGTAAAAGAAAAAGCCCATTAAAGTCCGTAGTGAATTGACAACTAGCTAAGTTTTTCTACCAAAACTCTTCTAACGGAAATACGAAACTGTGATTAAATTTTTTTTTGTTTTAAAAAATACTCATTTTTGGTAAGATATCCTTAAATAATTTTTTTTCCTAAAAAGCAAATTTCTATTAGGGATTTTTCTTTTTTTCTTCCCTAGAGTCTGAAAGAAATCTGGATTGAAACTGAAGCAAATAAGAAAGACTAACTGCTAAAAGCAGTTCCAGAAATGTAATGTGACCTATTCTTTTTACTTCACAAAAAACTCCCAAATTTTTTCTTGATGTGGTGGTTTAACTTCAGCCAGAAGATAGGCACCCACACAGATACTCACTCATTCCTTCTCTTGCCTAGTGAAACAGGAAAGGGAATAGGAAGAACAAAGCAAGAAAACTTGATGGATCAAGATAAAAATTATTTGACAGGTGAAGGGAAGAGAAAGACAAAAAAGGTGTGACAGAATGGCAATCCCTCACCACCTCCCACAAGCAGACTGATACTTACTGCCAGTCCTTGAGTGATGGACATCCTGGAAGCCAGAACCATCCCTTTCTTTCTTCTACCTCCACGCTGGAAGCCAAAACCATCCTCTTCTTTCTTCTACCTCCAGTGTTCATTGCTGAGCCTGACATAATTGGGGCATTAAACATCCTTTCGGCCAGCTGGCATCAGCTATCCTGGCTGTGTCCTCCCTCAGTCTCTTGCCCATTCCCAGCCTCCTCACTGAGTGAGGGGAGTGTAGAGTGGAAAAAAGAGAAATTCTTGTCACTCTTTACTGTTGAAAAATGGCCAAAGCATTGGTTGTTGCTATCTCTGTTTTAACAACAAATCCAGAACAAGTGATGTGAACAATCATATGATAAAAGAAGATAATTGTTCTTAATAACATAGTCCAGAATGTTGCATATATCATCTGGGTCTTTAATTTTTACCTTAGACAGTGATGACATCGACAACTTCAGCGAATTTTTTTTCCCTAAAGTAAGGCAAAAAACATCTTTTTTCACCACATATTCCTGTCTGTGGAAGCTACTTGCAAATAATTTTTCTATGCCCTTCTTTTCTTACGATAGAAGGAATATACACCATTTATCTACTTTATAAATACTAATTATTTTAAAAAGCATTATTTTTTCCATTTGGTCGTGAAGAGAAGAAGAATCAAGTGTAGCTGTTCAAATAAAGATGACAATCTGACAGGCCACAAAACGATCTTGTTAACAACAGTTCCTTTTGACCAGAGTCAATAGACAGATGAACATAAGGATAGATGAATAAATGACCTTTTCCTTTCAGTTTTGGATAAAAGTGAGAATGACAGCATAACTTGGAATGGGAGCAGAGAGGATTTTACAGAAAAGATAAGGAATTTGCTTCAGTCCATGCAATGCAGACATACAGGAGGGTGGTGTTGAAGAAACAAAATGAAGTGCAAGAATATAGTTGCCTAGTTCTGGACTGAAATACTCTTTAAAGTGCAAGCAATTTAGCAATACATCATTTACAGTTTCCTTTTATCCAAAAACTAGCTTGTCTTCCAGTGAATTACATGGCTTCTCTCCTAATCCTGCCAGCAACAAGTAGAAATTTATAATGGCAATAAAGGCTTCTCAATGAATTATTGCGTAACAAAACATCAATGTCTTATTTTGTTAAAAGATTGATAAGAAACAATAACAGCTAGGGTAGAAGACTCCAGATTGTGAAATTTGGGAAACTTTTATAACATCTAGTATTTATGTTTTCCATTTTCACACTTTTCCTCATTTGCTACTGAAACGATTGAGTGTAGAAATTCTGTTTGTGAATGGACACTATTACACTCACAAAATTAATTTCCATTAATGCAAATGCCAACACAAAAAAGTAAGGTTTCCCTCGCCAGGGCACTTGATATCAGATGTTTATATGTCTGCAAAATACATGTTAGTAGCAAAGTAACACCTGTCAATCGAAACAATGACAGTAATGGGTGCAAAATATCAAATAAAATAATGGGCAATAATAAATGTAAAATATTTGTTTTGCTGAACAGTTTATACCAAACATCTGAACAAAACTTTCTACAGGTTTAATTTGCCATGGAGTAGCAGAAAAGTGTTTTAAAAAATACATTGCCTGGGTACTTAGGAGAAAACTGTTGCTGGTCTCATTCTAATGCCTGTCCTGGGAACTTTCAAATTGAACAGAAATCTTCCCCAAAGGTAGTATTTCTATACGTAATCTTTCAATTCTGTTAAGTAAACATAATGCTTAAAGCACACTGGACCTGAACATTAGCTCCAATTGATCTGCTTTAGGATCCAAAGGAGAAATTATTTCAGAAACTTAGCCAAACTTAGACTTCCGTGTGTGTTTGTTTAGAGCATTATCTTTGCTAATGATGAATTCTTGGTAATACAAACAAAGTCTCACTGTTTTTTCTGAACTCAGAATATGAGTAACTTAAACTCACTAAGAAATAATGTAGCAACAGTCCAGCAACCCCAATTCACTCTAAAATAATACATTAAATATGTAAATTATACACCAACACTATGTTTCTCCTATTTTGAATTTGAGTCAGCTTATTATCTGTCTTGAAGATGCCATTGGCCAGAGAGTCAAGCAATAAAAATTAAGATAGTGACATTGACATACTCCATTGATTTACTCTAGTTTTACTATGGTTTACTGCCTTTAAATCTTCAGGATTTTTTAAACTGGTCACAAACATAATAACTCAGTTCTAAAAAAACGTTTCAGGCAGAGGCATTGATCTTTTTATATATACATTCTCCACTTCCAGTGTCTGCCCAAGGAACTCTTGTGAAATTGCACTGACTAATTGGAACAGAAGTACTCAGTCTCACCCCCAGTTTCAAGCCAAGTGAAACCTGAAGAGACTTCTGACAGCAGACATAGAATGTTGAAATAGGAGAAAATTACTTCCTTGTGGCTGAAATACTTAGCTAACGCAATACCGGTGTAAAAGAAGAAATTAAGCTAAATGCAGCACTATTCATAATTTGGGAAATCCAAAGACAGAGGAAAGAATAGCATTTAAAAAACAGTGTTGAAGGCTTTGTAGAAATGTGTAATGATAGTTTTTTAGTATAAGTGAAAAAAGTAATTTTTATTCAAGTAAAAACATAATATGTGTTATCTACAATATTTTACTGACATTATTGTTTGTACACACTTAAAAAAGAGAATCCAACAGAAGGAATAAAATCAATTATTTCTGTAAGCGTTAGCAAGGGTTAACAAGACTGAGCTCAAAACTTTTCTGATGCAAAAATTAGAAGAGTACAGAGTCAGGGGACTGGCAGAGCAGAGATTAAAACCTTGAAGAGTCAGGCCAGCAGGCAGGTGTGGGTCATGATGCCATGTCTGCTGCTGATGGGAGGTGCTCATTAAACAGTTGCCGTGCTTGACGCCTCAGCTTCTTGGCAGCAAAAATTGCAGGCAGCCTGCCCTTTGAGGACTTTGCTTTGATAAAGTTGTCATGGACAGTGTGCTGATTAACTTTTCCTTTCCTGCATTTACACCTTTATCAGCTATTAAAGAAAAGTTGGTTTATTGCATTTTAAGAGATAAAGATTCTGCCAAGCTCTGGAAGGAGAAATGAGACATACGAGAGTCTAGAAGGAAAAGAGGTGTTATGAACTTGCCCAATGAGTTCCCGGCTGATGTATCACTGGTTTAAGCTCTTAGAGCACTGTGCAATGACAGCTAAAGAACCAGTTTCTGCTTTTCCATACTTGTTAACAGTCACAAACACAACTTTTGAAATATTCATGCAGTGCCCAAACAGACAGTGCAATAGTTTATTTATGGTAATGGCCCAACCCTGAGCAAAAAAATGGGCTAGTTTAATATCTATAAATAATTGTAAAATCAACTGCAGCAGAGGTGACTCAGAGTCCCACAGCTTCCTCTCTGTGTTTGCAGTAGCAAATCAGATCATCCACTTCAAGAAGTATCACCAGCAGTGGATGTCTGCTTTTTCTGAAGCATGAATTCTGTCACAGAGGCACAGTTAGCCCTATGAATGAAACATCGCCAGAAAGAGATAATGCTAGAAAGACATAGTTTAGAAAAAAAACATTCTTGTCAAGAAATTCCTTTGTGTTTCTTGAGAAAGAGTTCCTTTGTGCTCTCCCAAAATGCAGCTGAACTTGAGGACGTACTAGTTTCATTTGAACAAGATGAATATAGGAATTTTGAAGGTATTCTGTTATGCAAGACATTTCAGTCATACTACTGATTTCAAATTCTAGAAATAATAACTTTTAAAGTGGCATTCTTATAGCCAGTTGAAATATAATTCACATCCCTCACAAAAAAAACCCCAAACCCAAACTCCAAATCAACAACAAATAATTCTGGACTTTTAGCATCAAGGTAAGATTCCATTAGGACAGAAAAATATATGACTGATTTCATTGTAGACACCAATTATGAAACACAATTAAAAAAGAATTACCATAAAACAGATTATCACTGTGTCTAGCAGACCCTAATGTTCCAAAGATGAGGGTCAATGCTTGCTGAAGGAGAACATTATTGGAACTTCTAGCCACTGTGTAGCTTGCTTTAAAAATGGAGAAAGAATAAATTTCATTCCTTTATGTCCTAATAAAAGTATTTTTTTTAATGTGGCTACTCCCAAAGGCCCGTGGGCAGCAGGGGAGGGAGAGGATTCTGCCCCTCTGCCCCGCTCTGGTGAGACCCCACCTGCAGAGCTGCCTCCAGCTCCCGACTCCCAGCAGAGGAAGTTGGAGCTGTTGGAGAGAGTCCAGATGAGGGCCACCAAGGTGGTCAGAGGGAGGAAGCACCTCTTCCAAGGAGAAAGGCTGAGAGAACTGAGTTTGCTCAGTCTGGAGAAGAGAAGGCTTCTGGGTGGCCTAGTTGCAGCTTCAGTATCCAAAGGAAGCACACAAGAAAGATGGAGAGGAACTTTTTACAGGAGCATGTAGTGATAGGACAAGCGTGAATGGCTTACTGAAATAGGTTTAGAATAGAATCATTTTAGATCAGATATTAGGAAAAATTTCTTTATTGTGGGGGTGCTGAGGCCCTGGCACATGTTCTCTGGAGAAGCTGTGGATGCCCAATCCCTGGAAGTGTTCAAGGCCAGACTGGATGGAGCTCTGAGCAGCCTGGTCTAGTGAAACATGTCCCTGCCCACAGCAAGGGGGTTGGAACTAGATGATCTTTAAGGTCCCCTCTACTTCTAACCAATCTTTGATTCTGTGATTCCATGAGAGTGCAATATGTCATTCCCTCTTCAGTTATTTGACCACAGATACATAAATTTTCTCATATCCACTGTTTGTAACATTCCTTTTTTTTTAAATCTATAACTAAAGGTATGTTCTAATGCCATTAACAGCAATTTTGAAATTTTTTTAACCAATTTTTGATTTAATTCCTATAGTAGTATGCAAACAGCTGAACTCTGTCCTCCCACGGTGACACGATACAGCAACATGCTCAAACCTTTCCTCAGTGTGTGCACTAGAACAGAACCTCCCAAACTGCTGTCGCTAGAACGTACTAGACAACCTACCCTTAGTTAATATCTCTTCTTGCTGTAGCAAATTTTTTGAAGCTGTGGTGAAATTGTCTTTAGAGACATGCACTGAAAAAGCTGTTTTCTCCTGTTGATCATATCACTCAGATTTCTGGGGCAGAGGTAAGTTCTTAACACATCACTGCAGGTGTAACAGGGCAGTTGTTTTCCAGCTGACTGAAATATGGATATTGATCTAAGTCCTACTGACTCATAGCACAGATTAGACCTGTTGCCTGTGCTTTCAATTTATGATGAAATCATGGGCTAATAAGCACTGCTATAATGGAATGCACCATTCACCTTTAGCAATTAGGTGTTCTTAGGCCTTTAAAAGCTAGAAATTACATTCTAATAGATAACTGAAAGGCATCCTATTCACTGAACTCCTTTCTTTCTTTTGTAAGGTAAACACACGCTTTCAATTTTGTTATTGAAAACAAATACTCCCAAATAAACAAAATTGGAAAAAGAGAAACATAGATTCTAAGGTACTTGTTTTATGAAATAAATAAACATTTTCCTAAATACATCATTAAGAAATAAGTTGATGTCTAACTTGACTTAAACTGGCTAGTGAAGTACTGGTTTGCAAGCAGATGAAGACCGTAGAAGCAGCAGCAAGTTAGGTATTTCCAGAGTGTACCAATGTTTGTAAACAACAAAGCTAAACAAAATAGTACTGAGATCAACAAGTGACTTTGAAATGTGAATTCATCCTATCACACAGAATATGGAAATGACAATAAACCCTGGCAAAATGCTTTCTTTTGTTTTGTTTTTTTCAGTAGTCCGATTTTGAGCCCTCTCCTGGAACTTCCAAGTATAAGGCCAAGTGAAATTTCATTTAACTTTGTACATTTGAGACCTTGTGCAGCCACTTCTACCTCATAGAATCAGGCTGTTTCTTTAGTTTGTTTCACTTGATGTGAGTCACGCCATTTTTATCAGCTCTTTTATCTCAAATAGTCAGACATACGACAGTTGTATTACTTTGGCAGCTTGAGATATTATACTAAGTGATATTTCTTAAATTATTATTCCATAAATATTAATATGAACTAATTTTAATTTTATTTTTTGAACAAAAAATGATATTATGGAAAAACAGCAGATTGCTTTCTCACACTTAAAAATGTTTTACAGATATCACAATTGTATTGATGTATTTATTAATTAAACATAAAAGCTTATTGCTACAACATCTGAATTGAAGTTAATATTTACAACATGGAGTCCAAATTTACAGATATGTAGATTTGAAGTAAAGCCAATTTTATAATTTCTATTTAAGAAATTAAGTAAAAGCGAATTAAAGAGAATTTGAAATATTACACAGGACAATGTTACATGAATTATGTAAATAACATATATTTTAAGACATTAAAGTATTGAACAGATAAAGGTGGCTGGCCTTGTCTTCAACATAAAGGATGAACTGAGAAAGTTAAGGATAGTACAAATATATGACAAGAGTATGAATAATCACTTCCTTTAAAATAGGTTTTTTTTCCTCCTGCCTGCTTCTTCAACCTCTCCACATATTTACAGTAGAGTCTGTGTCTCACAGACTCAACAGATCAGATTATTTCTGAAGGTTAAGACCAGAATTTTGGAATGCTTAATTTGGTCCTGAAACAGAGCCTGAGTGTCTGTGGAATGATTCTGGCATAAGGATGATGCATGGGTGATCACTGCCTTCAAATTTTATTCAGACTAGATGTTATTATTAAACCTGTGTGGTGACTGAGTGGGTAGAAGTTTTTCTTTCACAACTGCCAATTATTTAGTTCATGTTGTCTCACAAGCGCTTCAAGCACTCACTGCATTGCCAGCTTTTGTGTTGGAAATTTAGCTTAAAGATTATGGCTTAAACAATTAAATGTGTAAGATTACAATTTACATACTGCCACACAACTTACAAAATGGGCAGACTGTACCTATGAATTGAATTTTAAAATATTTCGCATGTAACACAGTTTACTGTAATGCTGCCCCTGAAAAATAAATGCCATAATAAGTTTCCGAAAATATCCACAATCCATTTTTTGTTTAATCCCATACAAACAAGAATCTATTTTAAGGTACATAATTTTATATTAATTTTAATAACTGCATATTACTTTATATTTTGTCATAGTTTATACTTACATACTTTTCTATTACATTATATTTTGTTGTATTTTACTTGGCTTAAACTTAAGTCCTGAAAATTACCAACTTTTCTGTTTCCAGTCAGAGAATTTGTTCCTCACTCACATCATCTACTATTAAAGGCATACGGGTATTTTTTTCAGTGTCAGTGGATAGTGACCTTTTACATCCTCTAAAAAGTATTGCCTGAACAATTTCATCTACATTTATGGAAGAATACTGCAGTTATTGAGAGTTCATACATTCTTGATGGTGAATACACACTGTAGTGTTTCTACTCACACAGGTGTCCCATTGACGTCAGGGCTATTATTAGGATGGATAAAGTGTATGAAATGATTATGCCAAGATGAAAAAAAATTCTTTCTCAATGATGTAAATATCAGGATGCCTTCAGCTTTGGCAGTGTCAGGTTTTCATTCTGATTATTTTACATCAGGCTTTTAAAATAGTCAGTGGAATAACTTCTTCTGGCATACTTGAATGGAGAATCAATGTTTGTAATTTTGCCCTAAAATGTCAGCTGTGGCATGTGTTAGCATAACTTGTAATTTTGACAGCTAACATCAGTAGCTGATATAAAACCAGTGGAATCTTAGCAATGAGAAGTTAAGATGGCACAAGATTTGCTAGGAAATTCCTGATTTCTTGTCTTTATAAAGCACTTTGTGCTGTTGTATTTCAACAACCTTTGTTTTCTTTCCCTTCCACTTGTGTTGCGACATCTATGTCTTGGATTACTTGCAGGTCTTCATTTATTTAGAATGCTGTCCATTCTGTTTAATTTCTTCTCAAAGTTTTCCTTAGATGATTAGCATTCTTCTAAAGAAAAGATAGTCTAAGTGGAATCAATTTTACACTTTCTTCTTGGTTGCTGTAATCTAATATTCTGAAAAATTTCTGAGGTCAGAATGAATTTTGAGAGCTACTTAAGCCTTCTGCAATTTCATGGGTGTGAGCTGCACGCTTGGAACAAGAAAAAGACTATCTAAGGTTCAAATAAGATTACTAATAGCTTCTTTCTGGAGGAAAAATAATAGGATATTGACACAATTAAAAAATTGTGTGTGTGTCCCCAGCTGTCTGCCACTTCCATCTAAACAAGGGTGTGGAACAAAAGACGAAAAACACACAGTAGTAATTAAAGAAATAACAGATGGGAGAGATGCATAGCTGGTGCTATTTGATGTGATGTAGTTCAAGAAAATTAGAACAAATATTCATAATGTGAGTTCTTCCTTAATCAGGTCAACCAGGGCCTCCAGTGCGCCAGACTCTTTCCTCCCACCCATCTCTCCTTCAGGTTTCCATGGCTGTGCTTACGCAAGCTCTGACACGGTGCAGCTGTGCTGCCGTGGATTAGAGATCAGGGAGCAGAGCTGCATGAGAAGGAGCTGGGAGAACTTCGGTGAGAGGCTGTCCCCGCTTCCCCTGGGAGCTGAATCATGCCCAGGTCCCCCTGCCTGCGGTGTTGATGGCCTCAGCGCCTGGCTCCACAGAAACTGCACAGCAGCAAGTGCTGCGGCCTGACAAAACCAGTCATGAACGTACTTCCATCATGTTCATCAGTCTAAGAGTGATGGATCTGTACTATCTCCAAACCTCAACTACTGCTCCCTTGTGCTCAGTAACAGCTTTTATTATCTTTGATATCCTTTTTCTTATGACAGGTTGCAGAAGTCCACCCTGTGTCTGATGCAAAGTGGAAAACACTGTGGATTGTTCTCTCATTTTTAATGTACCCATAATTACTTCTGAGATTTTGGCTTTCATCTGGTGACAAACCCTAAGGCACTTTGCATCTGAGGCCTTGAACAGCCTCACATGAGGTCTGCACCCACAAATCTGCCCTTCTGCCTGCAGCCTGGGACTTCGGGGGAGGACAGGAGAGAGGCCCCTGCCCTACCCTCCTGGCCGTACTCTTGCCTTTTGCTCTTGGCTCCTGGTCCCTGACACAGCCACTGGTCCATGTTGCTTCCTAACCTCAGTTCAGGGGTTATGCAACCTGGTCTCTCAAAAAACTGCTACTCCTTACACAGTCATTGATTCCTCCAAACCTGTCTGTGAGGTTGGACATGATTTTTGCTCCCTCAGGCCTCTTGAAATTTCACAGTCTCAATGTGCCAATGCTGAAATTGCCACCTGGAGAATTCAGGGTGATTATGGGGAAATTTGACTAAGCCACTCTTCAGCTGATCCTTGGCTATTGAGAGGTGATGACAAGTAGCAGACAGGTTCATAGGCTGTTCTCCTGCCTCCCTTTACAATGTCCCCTTCCAATCTGCATAGGTGAAAAGATGATAGCAGCCTCTTTCCCATTACCCAGACTGAAGCCATCATCTTTGAGTCTCAGAGGGTTTGTGGAAGCATGAATAGAAGACCAAAGGAAGGGCTGAATACAAGAGGTTTCTGCATGTCATTTTAGCTATATACAACCTAGACTCTAAATGTTAAAAGCATGGTAATTGGACTATCAGTTCCTTGATTAGATGGCTAGGACAGTGTGTTTGTTTCACCTAGAAGAAATCCGAGCTTAACAAACTATTCGACATTCAAGGAAGCTACTCCAACTTGGATCCCATAACCTGGTGATAGCAAGAAGTTCCTGTAGATGTGTCAAAATCTTCCCATGCCTTTCTGTTGGTGCAATGTCTCCTGCCACTTCTGGTGAGTATATTACACCCTCTCCTGTTGTATTTAATGAGAAATCCTCTGATCCTTTTGCACCCTATAGATCTTTTGTCACTGTGTTTAGGCTGTTAAACAGATTTACTGTAAGGTTATTTAATCTCGTGCTGAATGCAGCCCTTTCTTTCTGCAAGCTTCTTTGACATCAACTACTTTAGTAACTGTACTTGATGCAGAAATGTGAATATGTGTTGCGGTGAGTAGGTTCCTGCGGTGGTAAGGCATGCCACAGCCTTCTCGGAGAGCGCAGTGAGACTTGCTGGGGGAGAGCGGCTGTTCCGCTTCCCGTGCCTCTTCCAGGCTGCCCCTCGCATCCTCCGGAAAGCTGAAGCCCCGCAACACGGTGACGGTAAAGGAGGCGCAAATGCTCTCTGCATGGTGGCTCCCAGAAGCCTAGAGCCAGCACACATGCTGGCTCCCAAAGACAGAGAGCCAGCACATGGCATGGTTCCCCCAGGCAGACGCCGGTGCCCCAAGGCAGGGTAGAATGTGAGAGAGGCAGTCACGGGGAATGCAGGGTCCTTTATCCAGGGCAAAGGGGGCAGGGAGAGCACACGGACCAATGGTCACAGGGCACAGGGGTGGTACATGGGCGGAGTTGGGGTAACAGAATCAATGGGAGAAACCAGAGGGAGTGGTTAGGGCTAGGGGCGGGGAAGGGGGGACCCACATGGAAAGGTAAACACAGGAGAGGGGAAAAATACAACACTACCAATATGATTTATTTGATAGAAGGCTGTCAGTTTGGCTTACTTCTGTTTTCTCAGAGCTTCAGCTTCCCAACCAGATCATCTTCAGTAAATGAGGTAGCTATGACCAGGATATTTTAATATGACATGAAACAGAAATCTTGTTATTCCATTGCACTAGTCACCATAAAAGTAAAAAAAAAATAAATCTAGTACAAAACTAGACTGTGTATGAAGCAAATTTTAAATCTGGTATATACAATCCCTCAATCAGAAATTAGGAAATGGAAATGTATTATTATGGTTTCTTGTGAACAACACCTATTATATGATTCTATGTATAAATTAAATGCAATTTTAATTTTTGTGCTATGAACCTCTAAAGTGGTACTTGAAAATAAACCAGTGAATGAAGAACAACACTCTTTTCTAGTCAAATAAGACACTTGAGCATCTTTGCAAAAAAAAAATCTTGTCATTGTTTAACTTCGTAATTTGGCTACTGCCTTTGTTAAAATCTAACATACAAAGAGTTTGAGAGTTTTTTTCACTTACATCTGTTTGATATATTCCACAAATTAAATCTGCCTGCTGAACCTGGTATTCAGTGGAGTTCTGAGTAGGTTAATTGCTTAATTTGCAGCTAAAATTATTTTAAAGTCCAGTGCAACTGTTCAAGTTGCCATTTTTTTTTTCCATTTCGAGCTTTAATTTAGAAATTTGCCTTTTAATGTTAATTTCAGTATTTTGTTGTTTTCTGGGTTAAAAGAAATAAGGAATGTAATTAGTACCTGCAAAGCTTAAATTTTAGAGTATTTTCTGTTCAAGGAAATTTTTGAAGGCTTAATTTGTTCATAGATTTTTTTTAATAGAGAAATTCTAGAGAGTTCTTCAGCTTAATAATTTTCATGGAAAAATGTTCTGTTTTGTAATATATGTTAATACTGTCCAGCTTTTATATTCCACATATAAAATTATCATGACTAAGCACATTTACAAACAAATCTATCCAAGAATCACTCGTGGAAACATTTTTAGCCAGGAGGATAAGTCAGTGAACAAAATCATACTAAAATCCCCTAAACAAAACAGAAGCTTTATACATTTGGAAAAAGGGAAAATCCCTGAAAAAACCTAGGCAAGTTTATGCCGCGTCAATAAAATCATGGGGCAGAATTGTGTAATTTTAGTTTTATTATATGTGATGTTAAAATTTTCCTGTAAAAGAGTAAAACAGTTGTAAACATTTGACATTCTGAAAATCAAAACACAAATTCAGAATTTGTATATTTATCTGGATGTATACCTGACATCTAGACAGAAATATCTAGCTAGTGAGAAGTTTTCACATGGTATGTGGTTATAATTTGTAAAACTGCTATAACCCCCCACATAATCTTGATCCCTTGAATTACAAAGAAGGTTGTATCAATTGATCCATCCCTTAAAAAATGGGTTTTCCAAAACTGAAAACACAGTTTCTTAGAAAAATCTGAGATTCGACAAAAAAGAAATAGGTCTGAGTTTTTAAGACCAGAGACACAAGTCTCTGCAAATTTAATTTAAAACTCAAATCTTACAAACAATTGATTTTGTCATCTATTTTTGAAATGTTAGCTATGCGGACTGTATTTAGTACTGTTTGGACTTCTTTTGTAGTGGTATCTCTAAGATATTAGAAAGTTTCTCTTTGTACACATTTCTGTCGGGGATATTTTTTAAAAGCCCAAGTGGAGAGATTGACAAACTCTCTACGTGCGTAGTTACAGCAGTGTTCTCAGTTAATAAAGAGGAAAAGTCAACTAGACTACTTCTAGACTAATAACTAGAACTCTGACAGAAGAGAATTATTCCATGCCAAACCAAAATAAGCACATTTGTTTTCTGCTGTTGAAATACTTGTTCATGCAACAGAGCACAGAATCACAGAGTGGTCAAAACTGGCAGGGACCTCTGGAACCAATCTGGTCAAACAGCCTGCTCAAGCATCACCCACAGCCAGGTGCCAAGACCATATCCAGTCATCATTTTAACATGTGTAAATATGGAAATTTCACAACCTCTTTGAGCAACCTGTGGCCGTACTTGAGCACTCCCACAATGGACAAGAATTTCCTGATGTTCCGTTTGTACATCCCATGTTTCAGTTTGTGTCCATTGCTTTTGATCCTGCCACTGGGCACCACTGAAGAGTCTGGCTCTGATTTCTCTGCATCCTCCCTTCAGGTACGCTGGTAAGACCCCTGTCCAGAGCCTACTCTTCTCCTGGCTGAAGGGTCTTGAAGGGTCTCTGTCAGCTTTTCCACATTAGAGAGATTCTCCAGTCCCTTCATTGCAGTGGGCCTTCACTGGACCCTTTTTAGCTCCATTCCTCTCTTGCTCTAGGGAGAACTGAACACCCAACTCCAGGTGTGGTGTCACAAATGCTGAGTAGAACTTACCTGAGGATGAAACCAGTGAAGATTTAACACAGAGGGGCTGTGTATTTTCACCTGCAATATGAATGTTATCTACAGATTAAATTCACTGCTAAGAAAAAAACAAACTGCTATTATGGTAAGCATAGTACATAAGAGAGAAATTTTGTGAATGCTCCTGCTCTGTGTATGCAGAATTTCCTGTATATCATAAAGCTTTGCTAGCTGCCTGCCACTAGAGGCCATCTATTCGCTGATGAAATAAACAATGAAGCAGATCCAATTTAACTTAATTTTGTTCAATCTATGTACCAGGCAGAAAGAAAATAGAAGAGAGTTCCCAGTTTTAGAAAACACTGAAACTAGTGTTTCTGAGAAAAAATGAAATAATTCTTTCTTCTCTATTGATCTACTCATTAGATTCCTAGGGTAGTAAATATACATGGAACTTACTTTGTGAAAAATCAATTACCCTGGTAATGGTATTAGCTCTGAGTATGTTTACAGATCAGACAACATGAAAGTTACAGAAAACAGGTGAGGCTTGGCTAAAAGTAGAAGATCATAGCATTGACACAAAAACAGGAGAAGCCGTGTTTCCACATTGAGGCATATTAGTCAGGCATCTTAATAAATTATGGGAATAACTATAGGTATTAATGGTAGGATATTACTTTAAAACTCAGTGTCACTATCCAAGTAATCAAACAAGCATACATTTAAATGTATTTCACTTCACGATATGTTGGTTGGACTTCCCAAGAATTAAAATGGCGTAAAGGTAAGAATAGAACATCCATTACTACTGCCTAGTAGTAATGGATAATTAAAAACATAATTCAAAAAAATATCTCCTTTGTCATATATTCAAAAGAAGGGGAAAGTTGGTATTGCTTCTTTGGGCACATACTGGTGTCAGAATTAGGCATAGTCCAAGCTAAAAGCTACATTACCATAATTTAAGTAGATACAAGTCTCTAGACAAGCACTACAGTGGTGACAGAAGAACATAATTTCCTGAGGCACGATGGGATTTGGAGATACCTTCAGCTAGTTAGATCTTACTGGAGAAGTGTACATAGTTGTAGGTTTGCTTTTTTCACTTTCAAAGCAATTAGTGTGTTTGAAAGGAGACCAAAGCAGATAATTTTTACATAAATGTGTAGAAAACTTCACATAGGCAATAAAAATGCTGTTTTCACATTGTTTCCAGAACAAACACACCATCAGAACTGGAACAAGATTAAGATCTTACTAGTAATATAAAATAACGAAGATAGTAAAGAGTAAGAATAACTAATATACAAAATTCCTGGTTCTACAAGCCAATCAGGCAGGCTAATTTCTATTTTATTCTGACTCTCTGGTTACTAACATTCTTCTTCAAAACAGGGAAATACACTTGGTAAAAATGGTAGTTGTGTCTTTAAACAGCACAAGTCTGTAAAAATTCAAGACCAATTTTCTTAACTGGAAAAAAAAAGTTTAAAAAGATGCAAAAGGAGATTCTTCTTAAAAAAAAAAAATTGTAATACTGGTTTTTCATAGTGTCCTTTGCATGAATTCTGACCCAGCCCAAATAATAGAACATTACGTGGAGAGAGCTAGTAGAGATGAAATAATCTAAAGAGGATGATTTTTGTCAGTGACAAGTATCAGAAATAAAGCTGTGTAGGCATTTGAAGTCTGAAAATTCAGCAAACACTGAAAAGCTGCCTGGGAATTGTGTTCTAAGGACCCCAGGCAATCTGCTTTGCATCTTATTTTATAGCTGGTACAGGCAAAGGGAGTATTGTACCGACAAAATGTTTTACTGAGTTTCTTGGAGATAATCTTCCTACAGTGTGAGAGTGGGTCTGTGTTCCACTTGGCCTTTATATGGGAGGGGATAGGTTTGAGATGTTTGAAAAAAATATTTTGAATATGCTTTTTTCCCCATCTGCCTTATCTGATTGCGAAAACTTAACCGCTTGAAATTCAGAGAATGGTAGCTCTCAGACTTCATAAGGCACACTATTTCTTAAACAAAACCACAGGTATTATCTAGCAGTCCCATGACTGCAAAAAATTTGACATGGCATGGTAACGCGCAACTGGACAACTACTGCTTGTGAGGCTGCAGAATCAGTAGCTGATCGAACACAATACGGTGAAGTTAAAAGGGCCTCAATTTTATAATTCTTCCACAAATACAGCAAATTTTTTTTCTTCAAAATAGTATTCCAGTATTAATAATGAAAGGTGTTCCAGTATTAATTTTATTATATTCTTCTGTAATAAGCAGAAACTTACAAACCTTATTTTTCCACTAGAATATAGCTTCCCATTCCTCCTTTACATTTAGGATCAGAAAGGGACTTCCTAGTTAATCAGTTCCTCATCTTTATCCTAGTCATAACTTGATCAAGCTCCAATTTGGAATTTTAGAATTCAGTAAATCCATTACTAGTTTGTTCCAAAACCTCACCCCTACTGAAGATAAAAAGCCTTCTAATGTCAAAGAGAAAATTAATTGTCAGCTTGCTCATTCGTTCTGAAATCTTCTGTTGCATTTTGTCTTTTTCCTTATGGTTGAGTATTTCATGAAGCACTTCAACGTTTTAGATTGAACAAGCTTGTTTCATTCAATTTTTCGAGGAAAACAAACATCTCTGTAATATTTCTGCACATTTTATCCTTCAAAAGTGATTTCATGTGAAGTTGAAGATACAAGTGGTACACTACGGAGAATAACATATAAAAGAACTTTATCAGGTACCTCTGGCTTCAATACACACATAAGCTGTTGGTCATATTTGCCCTTTTGATGAGCATCTTTGGACTAGGCAAATAGGTTATTCACCTCACAGTCTTCTACTATTTTTTATCTGAGCATTCTAGATACTCTCCTAGAAACAACTTACATTTTGCAATTTTCAGGTAGGTTTTGTATCCAGTCTTACATGCCAGGAACTTAAACTTCTATAATGGCTTTAGATATTGTCTCAGAGTAAAGCAGTTTATAAAAACTGGTTAAATCTGCTGCATTTCTCTGTGAATTGCTTTTGGGGTCATGACCAGTGCAAAAATACACCACATTTTATTCTCTGTCTCTCTCTTCCTGTCCCTGTAGCTTTCTCCTAAAATATGTATTCTACTAGCATGGTGTAAATTCTCAACAGTTCAATCCAATTTAATTTCCTGGATTATTCAATTTCATATATAATTTCCAGATTAGACTTACATTGGACTCCACAAAGCTACCCTCCTCCTCAGTTTTCTTAAAAATGTTTTTGGCTTCATCTGAACACACTTTTTTTCATACCGAGCTCCACTAACTTCTCTTTTTTTCCTTCCATTCTGTCACCTTCCTGTGGTGATAAAACAAAATCACCAGTTGTCACTAGAGCAACAACAAGATGAAGATAACAACAAACCTATCTTATCTGGAAGATCAAGGGAGATTTTAATGTCTTATTAGCAGTATAATAATTTTAACAATTTCAGGGGTTACTCTTACTACACAAGTATGTAGGCACTCTAGCAAAGATCAGGATGTAATTTCAAATGGCATTTCCTACTTTATTATAATTAGGAAGATATAAAAGAAAATCAAAAGATGGAAACACAAAAAGAAGACTCTACTATATTCTTCCTGAAAGAGACTAGTGTGCTGGCTGGTTTACGCATATCCTTAGATCTCTCACGGAGCTTTTAACAGGGGTATATCTTGGTAGCCACTTGAGGAAACAACATTCTGGATTATAGCCGGAAGCTATAATTAATTTCAGGACTTGGGATCATCAGTGACCAGCAGAGGAATGCTTCACTGAAGAGCAGCTTTCTGCGCTCCTGTGGGCTTGGGGAGATAACTGCTGGCTGTGGGGGTGGGACAGCACCTTGGAGGGACCCTGAGCTGGCTGAGGAGGAGGGTAGAGAAGGCCCAGGGGAGTCCACAGCCCTCCAGCTCTAGCCACCATCCACTGTCCCTCCAAGACACCACAGAAGCAGCAAGAACAGCTGATTTTCCATTTTCAATTTATCTATTTGAATAAACAGAAAAATATTGTCTTGTCTAACTTACTTGTTTTCTTTTTACAGAAGAATGTCTCCATGTAGTTTCTGTGCTGCTATATGAATACTGGAAAATGTGTGCTTCTCTCTAAGAACAGATGGTTGGGAATTCAAGACAATGCCCTGGCTTT
This sequence comes from Rhagologus leucostigma, assembly GCA_013397725.1. NCBI lineage: Eukaryota > Metazoa > Chordata > Aves > Passeriformes > Rhagologus > Rhagologus leucostigma. The sequence continues at coordinate 16,553 of VZTD01003906.1, read as the reverse complement.
CACTGTGAAATCGAAATCGCTGCTGATGTCTCTGGTTTCAATCCTTTTCCTCTTGACTCTAAAATGTCTTGGGCTCTTAATGGGGGAAGGACTTTTCAGGACTAACTCGTACTGCCCAGAGATGAACACTAGTGGTGACAGCTAATTGATCCCCAGACTCTCACTCAGTTATTCTCGTGCAGATGAGTCAAATAATTTATACTAAATGCAAACAAACTCAGACTTTCTTATGCCCTTGACAAATTCTCATGGTTCATGTCTGCAACTGAGTCAATGTGTTTAATGACTGGGAACTCCTGCACATGGAAACTTTCTGAGAGAATACTATTTCAAAAAGAATAACATCTGCAAATATCCAAAGTTTTTGTTGTGGGCAGGTCATGTTGCCTAAAGTGCGAAAGTACTATATCTGATACATTTTGCAACATTTCTCTTTTTGCAACATTTACACGGAACATGTTAAATTTTTTTTTTTTCGTTTCTGGAAAGAAACATTCCTGATGACTTTTCTCAGGTACGTGGTGGGTTTGGGTTTTTTTTCCCCGTAGGAACGAATGTTGTTGGAGAACATCGACGTGCCGGTCCACTCGCCCGACGTTCAGTGAATCGCTAAACGCTGTTGATGCTGTGCGGTCGTGGTGCGAGAGGATGTCCCTGCAGGGCCCGCGGCGGGGCAGGAGCGGGGGCAGGAGGAGGGCGGGCCGGGGAGGGGCGGCGGAAGCACCGCAACCTGCCCGGCAGGGCTGGGCCGCCGTCGGGGTATTTAGCAGGGCGTTGGGCGCGGGTGCCGCTCGCAGCCGAGGCTGGCAACGGCCTCGGGCGCCATGAAGGGCGGTGGCATCGAGAACCCGGCGTTCGAGACGCCCAGCTCCGACCTCGGCCGGCGGTACCACGCGGGCCTCGCCAGGGCAGGTGCCGGCGTCGTGGCCCCCGCCGGGCCTTGCCCTGGCCCTGAGGAGGGGCCTTGCGGGTGGGGCCCCTGCACCCCCAGAGCTCTGCAGCTCTGCAACAATTCCGAGGGCTATTTGGCTGCCTACAGCCTGTTGGCCATCTTCCAAGGTAATCTGTCCCCGCTGCCCGGGGTACACGCTGCTCCCCGTCCCGGGGCTGGGGGAAACAGGGCGGGAGCCTGGGCTGTGGAAGGCGGGGAGGGAGTGGTGATGTTTTGGGCAGTGGGTAAGGGGAGACAGGGTTCCTCTAGCGCTGTTGCTGAACAGTGACTGTAATGGCTTGACTAGGGGAAGAAAGTACACTTGTGCCCTGGATGGGGAAGTTGCCCAGCATTAGTCTTCGTACTTCACTGTTTCTCCTTTCTTCTTTTCCCACGTACTTTATTGACCACTGCTGAGTCCACGGTCCTACCAGCTCTTTGCTTCATGCTCTTGTCAATGCTGCATCCCCACTGATCACAGGGAACTAGTGCTTCATATGCACCACAGGCAGAGACTTACAATCCAAGGATTAAAACCCCAATATAAATATAAAATTGTAGTACCTCACCACTTTCTTACCTGCTTGCTAATTAAAACACTATCCTGGCCTGGCTGGGGGGGACTTTGGGTAAATTTGAAAACAGTAAAAACATGTGATTTTGTTCCGTGAATCCCAGTGCAGCCATCTTCCTAAAACTTAACTAATGGTTTAAGCTGACCTTGGGAGTAACCTGAAGTTTAGCTTGCCCTAAATTCCTGTTGTTCAGCTTCAGAGATTCTTGTCCATATTTTTGGTTTTCTGTAATGATTGGTTAGGAGCTCAGCAAGGCTTAGGCTTAGAAAGTAGAAATACTGACTGAGGGGAGGAGAAGAATTAGTGTAAAAAATATACAAAATTGAGGTTTGTAAAACTTGGATATTTGTCTGCCAAAGGAGTGATTGGGTTCATGTCCATAACCTTTCAACTTTATTTGACTAGCTAGAAAAGAGAAGGGTGTTTCCTGAAAAATTTGCTTTAAAGCTCATTGTTGTTACTTCTAAAGAGATTTCTATAGAGGGATGGAGGGAAATGTTGGTTATTTGGAGTTAGAGGAGAGAGCAGCCTACACCAAAGAAGTGCAGGGTTTGGATGACTCCATTTCACCTGGAACCACACTGAGGCAACTGGAATGGTATGAGAAGAGAATTAGAGACTCTGCTTAAAACCTAGAAGGATTTTAATGCTACCCGCAATGCTTGGAAAGTCCTTGCATGAACTAGTGTCTTGATTTGTGTTTCTGCGAACTTTTTCTGATTTTAGCCCCTTCAGATGCTGATCTTGTCTTAGCATACAGGTTTAGAAAAGAAGTATTAAGAAAGTTTTGGGATAAGCCTGCTGTTTCTTGCTTGGATTTGAAAGGTCATGCTACAGCTGGTAGGAGCAGAAGATGATTACTGTTGCAGTTGTCCTGCCGTATTTATTTTCTCTATAAATTAAAAAAAGGGGGAGGGGTGAAAGAACTTCTTACATCGTAGGTTTCAATAGTAGCTGAGTAGTAGAAGACTTTTAGAATACACACACAAATTTTTTTGAGTGGCATAAGAATATGGGTAGGCAATTAAAAATACCCCGAATATGACACTGAAAAAATTGTTAAACTAAATAAAGCGTCTTGAATATTTCTAGCATGTCTAAATTTCTTAAAATCAGTCCTCCTGTTCTGATCTGATTGTTGAGCTAAATAACAAAACCAGCATACTTTAAAAACTTGTTTGTAGTCTCATTAGGTTCCCAGTCATAAAAACAACTTGTGTATCATAGGAATCTTTGTTCCCTTAGGAGGTTATGGGTATTGCTTGTGCCACTCATCCAGCTCTTGCTTCTGTTATCTAACTGTACATGTATGCCAGACACCTAAGTAATCTGGTTCAAGTTTAGGGCCTTAAAGGAAAGAAACTGACGATGGTTGTTTTGGAAGCTGGTGTAGGCATGGCTATTACAGATCTTGTGATATTCTTGATGTGTTACCTGGATTTTCTGACAAGAACCTTTCCTTTGTTTAGAACATGAAGGAAACTGGGTGCTGAAGACTCAAGATGCAATTCTTTTTGAGATGCAAGAAAAACAAGGGTCATCAGCAAGAAATTCAGGGTTGTGTGTGAAACTTTGTGAAAATATTCAGGTCTTGCAGCTTCAGAGTTTAGATAAAAGCACACAAAATACAACTAGGATTTTGAAGTTATGTGACCTAATACTGTATTCTAGTTCGGGTCTGATAATTTGACTTACCCTCCAAATTACAGAAACTGTCACTGAAGAAAAGATGTATCTATTAAACTTGCTAAGGCACCTCTAGAAAAGATTATTTCTTAGTGCGTTGAAGATTCATGAAGTCATCCGTAACACACTTTTGATGAATGTAAGTTGTTATACTAGACTTTTTACATGAGTGAGCATAGTCGATGATTATCTGCAGTGACCTGGTATGTTGTGAATCTAACTGAAAGCATGTGTTTGTCAGAATATTTTCTAGCTGCTCTAGAAAATAGGTTGTTATCATTAGCACCTGATATGCTGTCTTGCAACTTCTCAGAAGATTTCAGGTGGAACTTAACTCTAATTTATGGTTCTTTCTGTTTCAAGTACATGTGAAACCTGTATTTCCAGAATAGAAAACACTTCTTTGCTTAGAATGTTTTCACATGACTAATACTTGCTTTCTGTGTGGCACTTAGAGTTGCCTAAATGTATGATTGCATCTAGTAATACAGTAACTGGATATGCTGGAGTTCATAGCTGTACTAGAAAACAAGGTAGAGGTTATCTCACTACTTTGAGTACAAGAAGGACTGTTTATTTCTCATGTCATTAATAATTTTTAGTACATAAAACAATAGAACCACAGTTTGAGACTAGTCCAGTCTAATCAACCTAAAATCTTTGAATAACGCTAATATTTGATAGGTCAATCAGACCTGGTACTTTTACCAAGGCCTTTTTAATTGCTATTTTTGTGTGCCTGTTGTTGAAGCCACCATTCTTATAACAACTGCAAAACACATATTTTTGTTAAATGGATGAAGAAAAAAATACTCTTTTGTTTTGTGATGGCAAATAAAATTGGTTTATAATTAATCTGGATTTTATGGATCAGTACACACTGTACCTAAATCTCTAAGAGATGTGGCAGGACAACAACGTTTTGATTGAGAATAGTTAAAAATTAATTTCTATACTACAATTTTAAGTGTTGGGATGTCCTTACAGAATTTGTTTTTCAGATCAAGTTATTATCAGTTAGTATCTCTTACTTGAAATGACTATAGCGATTAATCACTAGATGATATAATTGGAGAAGTTATGCTGCCATTCATCACATTTGCATTTTTACAGATGAAATCTAATTATCCAGTATAATTAACTGGAAGGTTTTATGGGTTTTAGGATGTAAATTAAAGGTAGTGACTTAAACTACAGGTAAAAGACAATGCCTTCCAGCTCTGTAATCCACTTGCTGTGTAGCACACCTTCATACAAGTGTTTTAAAGCCTTAGTAAATGTTTGAAGTTCTAGCGGATGGGAAGAATTTGTTTGTTCATTCCTTCATGCTAGTATTGTTCTTTGGTTAATGCTTCTAAACAGGAAAATAAAGTCACTGAATGTGTAACTAGTGGCAGTGGAAGGACACCTGAATACTTGTGTCAATCCCATATGAATTTAAGTGTGATGACTAAACTTACAGGTGGAATTATCAGCCTTAATAAAGAGGCGGTAGTAGGGTACTAAGACTGTGGCAAGTGTTGCTTCCATATAGAAAGCCGAAGTTTGGCGAGTAGAAAAGAGCTGGTTTATTTGGAGTAACTTTTTTAATACATCAGAGCGCTCTAAGGAGATGTTGAAGTTTGGCTCAAGTAGTTGTACTTATGGATGTTGCAATGCTTGTTGAAAACTAACTTGAACACATTTCTGTCACTAGTCTTCAGTTGTCTTCTTAGAATGACGGTAGAGAATCACGTTGCAATTTTAGAGTAAGAGTAACCGTAGGGCCTGTGTCAGGGGAGACGCTAATCTGTAAGGCCACAGAACTCAAACGTATTTGCAACTCTGACTCTAAGACTTTGCAACTTTTTCTTGGGTATATATTTTATTATAGGCACAATTTAACTAGGCTATGATTAAGTTATTTGACAGTGTTATAATTACAGATATCTATCTTGTAACTGAATCGTGTTTTGGGACTACTAAAACCCAACTCCTGAAAGGTTAACTACCTGGTCTTTCTCAGAGAAACAGAACGTGACACAGAGTAGAAGAAGCAAGTTAGTCTACAAACAATGCTTTTGTAAAAATGGACAGAGTGTTTAAGCATGCACTGGCAATTTTAGCTTACTTCTACTTTTGGATAATTTTTTTTGCAGTTCATCTGTGCTACAGCAGGGCAGCTTGCACAATGCCTTTTTCCCAGATTGTTTGATACTTTTGCTTCAGGGAAGTTAAAGATTCAGGGGGTAAACTTTTTTCTCAGTTGAAGTAAATCACCTCCGTTGCTCTGAAACAATTGCAAAGAATTTTTAAACAGCTTTACACTTTTTATATTATACAGGATGCTTGTTTGTTCAAAAGCCTTCTTTTATCTTCCCTTTGTGGTGGCAGGGAACTGGTTGTTTGTGATAATTTGAAAACTATGTCCTGAATTTGCTTCAGTCATGGCTTGTATTCTAATGCAAGTTATAACCTTGACTATTTTTAAAGTATCTTATGACATCGTAACGCATTCTGTTTGAAATCTGTCTGTCAGACAAATCCACAGGTTCTGTGCAATTTGGCTGAGCTGGCACTGTATTAATCTACTATGTACCTGTATTTTACAGCTAATAAATACCTTATAAAGGAACCTTGTATAAATATATATTAATTTTAACCTTTCTGTCACACATGGTAAGTTTACCTCTGCAACTCTATTGAATTAAAGTATCTTTAACTAATTATCTCCTTTTTTAAATTTTTGTAGGTATTGTGGTGAATGGCCTGATTAACATTAGTATTTCAACAATTGAGAAGCGTTACGAGTTGAACAGTTCCCTCACTGGCTTAATCTCTGCAAGCTATGACATTGCTTTTTGTGTATTGTCACTGTTTGTATCTTACTTCGGAGAAAGAGGGCACAAACCACGATGGCTTGCTTTCTCAGCATTTATGCTAGGACTGGGCTCACTTGTATTTTCCTTACCACACTTCAGTAGTGGAAAATACCAATATGGAGTTAAACTTGAAGGTAAGCTTATTGTTATGTTTTGAAAATTACTCTAAAAAATTTAAATCTCTGTATCATCTTGGTGCAACTCTTAATTTGGTACAACAGAGTTAATCTCTGTCAAAGTTCTAGAATAGGGTGCTATCTGTAACTGAAAATAAGATGATTCTGTGAAATTTTTAAGTTCAAGCACTGCCTTTCTGCACAGTGAACCTAATTTCTTCAGAAGAAATCTGAGTGTCAATATCAGTTCTTGGTCATAAGTAACATTTGAATAAAATGCTTTTTTTTTCTTCCCTTGATGAATGCAATTAAAATTCACTTTAAAGAAAAAAATTATCAGGCATCTCTTTGTGACTAAGAATCAAGTTAGGTCAGCAATGCAGGAGAAATGTTAAAGGTGTTAGTCTTAGCATCTTGCTGAAAGGTGACTACTTCTTTCATTTCTTTGTGGCTTCGACCTATTAAAGGCATCTTGATTAATTCATTAACAAGTTTCTTTAAATTATTTTAAAATATGTTAATTTTAACTTGTGGATGTATTTGAAATAAAGGAAACAAGCAGCACTGGACTGTACCGAACAAAGCAGTACTTAAATCATGGGTGTAGCTCTCTCTCAGTTCTTAAACTTTTTTCATAAAACAAGATTTAGCACAGTATGATTAATGCCAACTGTTTGTATTTCAATTTAGCGGCACATCTATAACTAACACAGAAATGGTTAGATATATTTAGAGCAGGATGACCTGATCTTTTAGGATTTTCTTGTTATTGCAGTCTTTAATCCAAATTATGCCTCAAGTGACTAAGCACATTAGACTGCTCACTAAAAAAAATCAGTAGCTATCAAGTAACCTGATGAAGAGTTGTTGATTCTCAAACTGATTTCTCTAGTGGTAATAATTTTGTCCACTTGTATGAGCTGTCTAGATGGCTGTTTAAAAAGTTAAGCAAGCTATTTTTCCCTATCTAATAAATGAGGATCTGAAATGGAAATTAACTGAACTTTTAATTTAACAAGGTCAAAGGAAAACATCTTTACTGTTTTGGGGGCTATGAGCAGATAATTACTTGTTAGCTCTTGGTAGAGGGGCAACAGTTTAGTTGCTCCTGGCTCTGTTACAGTCCCATTTCTCTACAGTTTTGGTTTCAGTATTGATCTCGCTACCTTACTATAGGGTGAAAGGGAAGCTGAATTTAATACATAAAAGTTTAAACCTGATTTTAGTTGGTTTTTTGTTGTGTTTTTTTTTTTTTTTCATTTGGAACAAGATACTGACAGTGTGGGAGAGCAGATTACCAACTATTGCAACTGATTGTTCCCTTTTCAAACAATTTTAGTTGAAATCCCAAAGAATATGTTACTCTTTCATCCAACATCTGTCATTGAGGATGACTGTAGATACTGATACCTTTATTAGGGACATTTTCTACATGGACTTTTGAAATCAAAAAGCAGTGGGGAATTTTTGAATTGCAATGTGGTTTCTTCACCATAGCACTGTCAGCTGACAGCATGCCTGCTGTTTTGACTGTTGTATAGCAGGAGCCTTTGCTGTGCCTGTGGTGAGCTCATTTAAGATTTTAAGCTGACTTAAAACACTATCAAAGATAAATGAGTAAGAGCGCAGAGAATGTCTGCACCATGGCAGTCAACATAAATCTGCAGGTGCAGTGCAACAGCATCCCTTAACTGTCAAGCAAACCACAGTACAGGATTATGGGATGTCTGGTTTAGCTAGTTCTGAGGTTGATGAAACATTTTAACTATACAATTAATTGCAGAATTTACTAGCACCACACCCTCAAAGCCTTCCTTTTTCATTGTTTGAGTCGTTTCTAGAGATCTTAATGTTTTTCATTTAAGCTTGTATTTGAGGCTTTGTTTTAAGGTCTACCATTTAATTTATTTCTGAACAGCTCTTGTTACTGTTACTTGATTACTAATGTTTGTCCTTTATATGTCAGTACAGTGAGTTTTACATGCAGGATAACTTTAAAGTGCAGTTCAATGCAATATTTAATATGGCTGCCATATTAATTAACAAGTCTAGTGTGAAATACAAAATACATCTAGCCTCCAGCAGAAGTCTTACAGACTTCCTGGAACTTACTGCTTTATCTTGAGATAATAATTTACTTTTATTCTGAGGATATATGTATCCTACTCTACAAATATATTTGATCATTTATTTGTCATAATACCTCTTCCTGGAAATAGTTTAATCCATTTCATATTGAAAGATTTGCTAATCGGTGGTCTGCCTGTTATTAATTTTTTTTTTTAAACCACCGTAAAGTGTGTTTTCTATTCTCCAGAAAGGTTTTAGACTCAAATTTGTAACCCAGATGTGACCAGCTATTTGTTCTGACAACTTTTCCAAGTTGCGTGGGCCGCCGGTGCCTCGGCTTGCGCCGGTATGTGCTGTCAGAGGCTCCCCCTGCTGGTGTGTCCCTAACAGAATCAGCTTAATTTGATTAATCAGAGACGGCGCAAAGGACTGTGAAAACTGCAGATATAATAAGCAGTGTACCTTTTCACTTCAGGCTGGGATTTTATTTTACAAATTAAACATGTTTCAATATGTCTGTGACAGCAAATGTGAATCGTACTTTCTCACTTGACACAAGGAAGATAACTTCATTGTGAAGACAGTCAAACATTGGGACGGATTACCCAGGATACTTCCTAAGTTGAAAGGAAGGAAAACTTTAAGACTTTTCCTTCTGAAGAGTCCTTTAAAGTCTTCCTTTTGAGGTTTTCTTATCCCTTATGTTGGCCTTTTTCTGTGCCATGGTGCTATATCACCTATTGTGTGCTACAGGAAGTAATGATTAAGATAAGTTTTCTTTAAATGCCTGGTGTGTGGCCAGCACTTCCTTATGTTTTGTTTTGTGAGCTCAAAGTGTGGATTGATCTTGTCCTTTCTTCGCTTAAGTAAAAAGTGTTCTCAGGTGTAAAACGACTTAAGGAAAATAAAGTCTGTAATAGTTTTGTAGTGAAATAATGTGAATTAATCAGTCTACTTATCTGATCTGGAGGACGTTTTCATATATTTGTTCAGTGGGGCTCATTACTACCAAACTGAAGGGTTTATCCTCTTTCTTAGGGTTTTATGCTCTTATGTGGAGAAACATGAAAAGAACCATGCTTCTACATCTTGTCACTTGGTATTCTGTTATCAAAAGTGCAATGATAGCAAGAGAAAGGAGAAGACAAAACATACTCCTTGTCTTCACTTCCTCTTTTCTCTTCCCTCCTTGTAGTGCCAAATATTACAGCAGCAGACAAAATCTTACGCTGCTGTACCACTACTTTCCTTTTTGTGTGTGTGCACAAGTACAGAGGCTTTACATTAACTTCTCTTTTTGGAGACATGGTGGTGTGTGTTCTATGAGAGATAGTGGCATAGGTTTTTAAGGTTTTCCCTTTTTTCATAGGCAAACACTTCTCGAAAGAGTCAATGTAAAGGGAGAATTATCTTTGCTGAGGGCTGACTGCACTTTCCATCGGACCCAGATTCTCTCAGGTTGTTCAGGCTACTCTCTTACTTAAGAGTGGAAGTTGTTAGTGCTCCTCAGAATTGTTATAAGGTACAAGAATAAAATGAAGTGTCTGTTACATAGGAGTATTCATAAGCTGTGGAATGACCATTTGACAGGTGGTCGGTTGTTCGGTTTTTTCGTATGTCTGGTTAAAAATACTTTCAACAAGCCAAAGAGTTTTAATAAGGCTATTTCATTCATGTTGCCTTTCTGGAGAGGAATCAAAACCCAAGCCCTGCTAGTGTTTCTTTTGCAGGATATAATATCATGGAAGGCTTGGCACTGCCATACTGGGTATATTAATAGGTGTGAAAATTAAAATGGAGCCTGACATAACAGCATTCTTTTGTAGTTTAGCTTTCAGTACAGATTTTTCTTCAAGTTGGACTGTGATGAGTTAGGTAATGGAATTGTAAAATCTTGCTCTCTCTGTTTTTCAGACACGTGTCAAACTGCAGAAACCACCTTTGCTAATGCCACTTGCAGTGCCAGCACAAACTCTTCACTTCACAAGTATCTGTATGTCTTCATCCTTGGACAGCTGCTGCTGGGAGTTGGAGGAACTCCTCTGTATACTTTGGGGACAGCTTTTATTGATGATAGTGTCCCAAAACACAAGTCTTCCCTTTATATAGGTAACTTTAAAACTGTTTATAACGCATTGTCTGGTTAGATCATAGACTGCAATGTCTTCCAAATGTTTTTATGAATTCGTCTAATTAAACAGTCTTGTAATTATTACTTATGCACATAAAGTATTTTTACATCCATTACTGTGCAATTTAGTTATTAGTCTGCTCTAAGTACCAAGTCTTTTCAATTTTTGTTTTGTAGATCATGGTAAAGCTACTTTGAGCACCCCTCCTGTCGCTTTTTCATGTCAGTAACTGAAAATTGTTACATGGTTAATGTAGCTCATCTGTTAACAACAGAATAAGTTGTAGCTAAAACTTACTTTTTAGTCAGGGGTGTTGAAAAATACTGTGTATCAATCAGGTCAGAAGCTAGATTATATTGTGTCCTTTAATAATTTTATGTACCTACCCTCTAATAGGCTGTCCACTCAGTACATAAACACTGCTGTGCCTCATGTGATCAATCCAGTTCTCTAGCCACATACAAATTTGGCACTTGGCTGTACTGGAAGTACAGAGGTTGCTTTACTGGGGCTGTTCAAAAGCTAGGGAATACTAATACTTAGCAATGGTTTTTAACCTTTTTCAGTCACCATTCTCTAGGTTATGTGCAATTTTATCGCCAAATTCATTGCAGTCTAAGTGTTTTCCATGGGTATGAAGATATTTATTTTCCCCATCTTATATGAAAGCTGATTAAAAGCATATTGTCTATACTTGTGACTTGTAGGAGGAATTCAAAGCATCTTGGATTCCAGGACTGTTTTCCAGACTAAATCAATATTTTAAGGGGCAAAATTGAAATAATTGTTTGCGTGCAATTTTTGCACAGTTTTTCCAGGCAAGTTACTTCATTTGATACCAACAAATAGGATAGTTGCATATGATAAATCTTAGATGACAAAGACAAGTTTTACTTTTGATGTTTCTTTATTTTGAGAGATAATACTACACTTTTTCTTCCTCTCTTACCTCCTCCCCTGAAAGCAGTGAAATAAATAGAGCAGAATTAGGGTTGTCTGCATGACTGGGGGAACAAGAAGTGACTTGAAAACTCAGGAGAATGGTGTCAGTGTTCATACTTTAAAAAAAAGTGCACAATCTTCAGGCAACTGAGTTGAGATCAGAAGAGCAGTGCATTCTGCTTAATATAACAAAACTGGAATGCAAGTGAGTGGGTAGGTAACTAAGCCTTGATTCTTTTTCTTGCTTCATGCAATGTATTAAGTATTAAATTATATTGTGTTGCTTTACCTAATACAAGAAGACTTACACAAGGCAGAAAAAAAAAGCCCCCAAAAAACAACCCACAAAACAAAACCAAAATAAACCCAGAACCCACCCCTAAAATTGTCTGTAAATTGCTGCTAGCATCTTTTACTATAAGCCCGCACCTCTTAAGTTGTTATTTTCTTTCTCTTCTAAACTGGGTGCATTTTCATGAGGACTGGAACATCTACAACTAATGCTGCTGAAGTTAAACAATTCCAAATGATATTTAAATTGAGTGCGTGGGAGAAAATAGGCACTTTCTAAGCTCAGTTTGAAGTTCTGTAGGATGAATATGAACTTAACTCAGAAAGTTCCTATGACCATGTAACTATTTCCAAAATGTGGGAAAACGTGGGATATAGCTACTCAATATTTATTTTGATTTACTTGAGTGTCACATTCTGCATTGCTTCCCTCTCTTGCACTCCTCTTACGCTTTTGACTCCCCTATCATTTTCTCTTACTAGCCAGAGGGAAATAAAGTACTTGTGGTCCATGCACTTCAGAAACGAATGAGAAATCCAGATTATTTCATCTGGGGAAACAGTAGGAATGCATGTTTACTGATTATGGATCTAGTTGCTATTAATTTCAAGCTTTAATCTGCAGAGACAGTGTTCCTGCTATCAGTGAGTGCTAAAATGCAACAGAAATCTGTCTGGTAGGTCAGGGAGGCTATTGTGACATCAAAAAAGTCTTGTATTCTTTTTTAGGGTATGGTTACACCAGCAGCTTTTCAGGTGTTTTTTTGATGGTGTGTATTTTCTTTTTTTAGGGGGGGGTGAGTGGTGGGGTTGTTTGTTTTGTTGTTTGGTTGGTTTTTTTTCTTTAAAGCTGTCAAGAGCCATGGCTTTGTATTTTAAGGCAGATATTACTCCAGTCAGACACTTTCACGTCACTCTGTCTTCTGGTCTTAGAAGATCTAGAAAACAACTTAAGATTCAAAAATATAAATAAGCACGTTCTCAAAGATTGTGGTCAATACTGTTAATAACCAATGTTCACAATTTCATTAAAATTTTTTTTCACCAGTTAGCTTTTAAATGTAGGCACAAAATGGGCAAAAAAGCAATCTCATAGTGCTTAAAGGTGCAGTCAGTGAAATGCCTTTTGCTGAACTTCTGATTTGAAGCTTCTGAGAGCTGCAAATCTCCTTGTTGAGGCATAATTATAGATTTTGTCTTCTATACACTATAACTGAAGTAGCGACAGTGAAAGAACAGGTTGGCTTACACAAACCTTTTGATCTGAAGTCGATTTAAGAATTTTATTAAAAGAAAGCTTTAAAAAAATTTGAAGAAGTTATGGTGAACTTGGTGTATTTTCTTTTCTAGGAATTGGCTATGCCATGTCTCTGCTGGGTCCTGCTGTTGGCTATGTCTTAGGAGGGCAGCTGCTTAAGGTTTATATTGATATCCAGATCCCAAAAAGGCAAGATACAACTTAGTTTATTGCTTCCTACTTTTTTTTCCTAAAAATTTTTGTTAAAATCATCAGCTTTTTTCCCTGTGAGGAGAAAGTTTTTCAGAAAATATTGCATTTTCAAGAGCTTCATTAACTTGGAAACAAGTTGCACTTATAAAGGCTTCAAGCAAATGAGTTACTTCCCAGAGTGAGTAGTGACTCCACTGTGTGTGAAAGTTTCTCTGTAGTGCAAACAGGTAGTTCTAGCATTTAAATATTATCTATTTTAAACCTCAGTAGCAAAAAATACTTTTGCTTAGTTGCTTATTTGGGGTTAAGCTGCTGATTTCTTGTGAAACTGTTTCCCTGAGTGGAAAGATGAGGGTTGGGATATTGCTCCTTAACTCCTAGGGAGGAGCTTGCAAGAAAATCTATCAGTTGAGTAATGGTCCACTACTAAAAAATGTTATAAATTGTAGTACTGTCTAAACCAACAACTTCATTTACACTTTTATTTCCTCTGTTTTAGAGCCTTCAGATCAATGCAATGGCATTCTGAACTTCTGAATTGGTTTTGATATAACTCATTGATTATGAAGAATCTTTCTAAATCCAGGTTTCCGGTATCTTAATAATGCCTCAGGATCTTGAAATCAGGGCCAAAGAATAGTCTTTAAATTGGAATGACATTGACTAGTGAGTTGAAGGCTACATTTGGTAGAACGCAATATTTTTATAATTGCCCACTGAAGTTGTTTGAAACAAGCAAACAATATATTTAATACATGTAAAACTAAAAAAATGGCAATATTAAAAGGCTTTCTGTCAAATAAGTATTAGAAGGAAATATTCCATCTCACTGAAATTTGAGATTCAGAAAGGTAAACCTGCTTTTTCTGAATTACTTTTCCAGTACAAAGGTGGATCAAGATGACCCACGTTGGCTTGGAGCATGGTGGATAGGATTTCTTTTATGCTTTTTTGCAATTTGGCTTCTTATAATACCTTTTTCATGCTTTCCGAGGCACCTACCAGGTAAAGGTTTAGCAATACTTGGCTACTTTGGAAGAGAGATTTGTTCGTATTTGTGGGTTATAGACTACTGGACTGAATGTTTCCTCTTTGATTTTGTTTTTCAGTTAACTGTCTTTGACTAAAATCTGGGGACAAGTACTTTAGTACTTTTGTTTCCCCCTTCAATATGAAGCCTTTAAAACTGCATATAGGGGGAGGCTCTCATGAGTGTTGCCTTGACCATGGCCAGGGGGTTGGGAATAGATGATGTTTAAGGTCCCCTTTCAACCCGAACTATTCCATGATTCTATATAATGATGTACAGTAGGACTGGAAATGTATACGTAAGAGTGGAAACTGGTGGTCGGACTTTGAAAGATGCGTGTAGCTAAGCAGCCAGGACTATATTTAAAGCTTCTGTCTTACCCACCAAGAATCATGTGGAAATTCCATGAGCATTCAAAGGGACTTTCTATACTAATACTGAAGGAGAAATGACGGAGGAAAAGAAACAAGAAGTAGGAAATAGGAGAATGTGAGGTTGATTTAAAAAAAAAAAAAAAAAGGGCTTCAGCATACTCTGAAGTTTTTAGGATGTCCCTGATAATATCTTATTGAGGCAAGACCTTCCAATGGAAGTGTGATGCTTTCAACAAAAAAACCTTCTTTCAAGAATACATTACTGATCTCTTTACAAATCTGTACCAATAAAACAGTCAAGAAGACCTGTAATATCTGAAATAACTTTCCCAACTAAAGGAAGCACAAATTTTTGTAGTTTTTGACATTGTCTAAGACTGCAGATATTCAATGTTTTCATTGTTGATAAATATGACCATTTATAGGAACTGCAAAAATACAGGCTGAAAAAATCTCTGAAACTCATGATGATGGAAGTCAGGTACTGGTTCAGACCAACAATATTGGACAAAGTTTTAAAGACTTTCCTAAGGCTCTCCTGGTAAGAAAATTCTCAAATTTGCTAAAATTGAATATATTCTGAGAAATTAAATTCTTTTTCAGACATTAGAGGTCTTTAGAAATGGCTTATCATGTTGTGATAGGGAAGACTTCGATGTTACTGATAATTTAATGTACATTCATTTTGTTGATACTTGAGATTTGTGGGAATTGACAGCAGATCAGCAAGCCTATATTAATGGCAGTTGGGACAGTTTCTTAAAATGATACATGTCTTACAGATAGCTACACAACCATATGTGAAAGTTTGTAAAGCAGCCAACTTTGTCATGTTTCCTTAGCTAGTAGTTAGTGGTACCATAAATAAACTGCAGATAACCAAAGAGATGCATATGCATAATATCAAATAACATGTTATGGATAATACCTTTTATAAAGGTTGGTGAATTCATGCTATGATACTAAGAATATATTCAGAATCAAGAATACATCTACAGTATCTTATTCTGAAAACCCAAGAGTATACCTCTCTATGCATTTATGCATATAAGATAATAAAGCAAGAAGAAAGCACTGAACAGCTTACAATCAATACTATCCATAACTTAGAACTCTTAGTCATTCTTCTGTGCTACCTGTGAAAGATAGAGCAGCAAACATTGTTATGAACAATCATCTTAACTGACCTGTGCAGGACATCCACACTCACAGAACTTTCAGTGAATTTAAGGGCCTAACAAGTTGAATGTTCACTTATTTTATAACTTATTACTGTATATTCTTAAGCAATTGTTTACCAATTCTTCCTTGTAATTATTTCAATCGGTTCAATCTTATCTCTGTAGCAAGAGAACTGCATTCTTCAATTTAAATGAATATATTCCTGCAGAACTTTAACTTTAACTTTATATAAATTTTATTAGAGTTACACTTAGCAGAACTTAAAATCAGCATCACTCAGAACTAAATTCAGAGTTGAGAGTGTACCTATAAGGTGTCAGAGAGTGCAGAATATAACTCATCTTGACTTCATCAATACAAGAAAGCTACCAAAATTTGTTCTGCAGCAGTTATATGTCAATGAATGATATACAAGCAAACATTTGATTCATAAATTAAACAGCAGCAAGACAGATTCATTGGAGAGATCATAAAGGTGTGGCAAATTTGGCCATAGCAAAAACTGCTGAAACAAGAGGAGAGACTCTTACTAAGGACTGTTCTGGTACAAATTTGCATGATTTTCCTAATTGCAAGTGTACTAAAAAAATGACAGCATTGTATGTCTTTCAGTAATTTTCGGGTATAAGCATAAATCTGCTAGAGTCTTTAAAGTGCAGTTTT